>OMNV01013205.1:0-27943 GCA_900303265.1 Brotula barbata
CGAAGTTCATGAGTCAGCTGTGTTTATATGAGAGAGGAAGATGCATTTCCTCTCTCAGTTTGCTGCATAATTACATTAAGACTGCTCTCCATTGAGTGGGAACCACATTTACAGGCCATGTAATCACATTAACACACAGGGAGGAAAGGCATGACGTGAATCCACTGAACACCTCACACTGCAGGAGCACCTGTTTGTGTGGTGTGACTGAACAGAGAGTGTGTTGTCTCTTGAACGTCCTGCAGTATGATCAGCTAGCATTTTCTGGGTTGTTACAGATAAGAACGATGATCTGTTTTACCCAAGTCAGATAAGAGCCTTCAGTTTAGACAAAAAAAAACAAACAGAAAGATGAGCTATTATCATACACACTCTGGTGGGTTGAGATGGGGGCCCGTGGTACTAATTGCCACTAATCAAACAAAACACTTTGGAAACAAATCAGTGCAGATTTCTGTTGGAATAATGAAGCAGTTGTGAGTCACGTCTCCTCCTCCTGAGAGGATCAATCATCCAGATGAAGGAGCGATATGCAGAGAGAGAGGTTTAGCAGTACATTTTAATTCCACACACTCTCAAACACTCTTAATGCAGAACCAGAAGACTGGCTGAAGAGCTACACCGGGCTGAGAAATGTTTCACCACAGGTCCTTAAGTTATACAGTACACGGACAGTTTCGAAATCTGGCATTTTTTAACAATACACACAGCAAAACGCATGTAGCGAATGAATAATCCCTGTCAGTTCAAAGTCAGTCCTTCAGATATTCTTTAATCCTTTAAATAAAGACGAGGAAGAACACCGTGGGGCTGGGAAACGGAAGGGCTGTAAGTAGTACATGGTTTTAAGTGAAGAGACATCGGAGAAATGGAGGAAAAGTGAACACCGAGCAGAACACACACGCTGTGTGTCTGCAGTGATTCCATCAAACCAACCAGCATGCATGCACTTATAAAAGACTCTGACATGAAAGTCTCTAAAATAATGAGCACGATGTGCCTATTTAGATACGTATATCTAATGTACATATTTGAATCTGTTTTATTATATAAATATGTCAGCATAAAAGACTTTAAACAGCGGAGGGTGGAGTCAGTTCACCACATTAGCAACCACCAGACGAACACACATTTTAGCGTCTGCCTCTGTGGAGGCACGCACACTAATGAGCAGTGTGTGCGTGCGATACCCTCACCAATTAAAAACACCAAGTAATGAACAGTGAATGAACTGTGATACTTTAAGTGGGTTTTCGTTTATTAGTATATATTAATATCGACCATTAGTTTTAGATGCCCTTAAAACAGATACTTTTCTGTTATTTGAGGTGATCCAACTAAAATTTAGCTCCTGTTGGCAACTTTCATTAACAACAAACATTACAGTTTCAATATATATCCTATATACACCGTTTTCTGTTCAAACAGAAAAATAAAAGGTTTATGAAGTGCTCTGTTAGTGTGGAGACGTCCAGCGTGTGAATGTGTGTGTGTTCTCTCAGCAGGGATACTGTGCAGAACGGTGGCGTACTTTTTACGTGTGTGTGTGTGTGATGCGTTGGTTGGGGATGCTGATAATCCGTCACCCTGAAGGTTTCGTTGGATGGACCAGTCAACCCAAAAACCAACACACTGGCATCCAGATGAGTTTTACAGCTGTGCACAGCAATAAAATCAATAAAAAGATCTTTAGGAGGACAGCGTTTGGCGTGGTGGATACATTTCACACGTGTGTGAGTGCTTTCCCTTCAGGTGAGGTTTTAGTGCCTCGTGTTTAGTGTTTGGTGGAGAAAAAGCGCCCACCGTTATACATGTCGGCCCTGAGTCTGGCCCACTCTGCTATCCTCTGCACGGAGCGTTTCTCTCGGCCGAGGATGCGAGCAGCCTTGGTCAGCTTCTCCTCGTTCCTCTCCAGATATCGGATGCCTTCGGCCTGCAGTAAGCTGAGCTTATCGTGCCGGTTCTCGTCCAAAGCGACCTCTTCGCTGATGTAGGGGTTGAAGCGAAAGTAAGAGTGGGAAGGGAGGAAAGCGTCGAGCATGGCGTGAACCTCTGGAAGCGGAACAGAAACATGATATTTTACATCAAGAACCAAACATAAACACGCAAAGAACCTCTTAATAGGTCCAATATGGAAAAACATTCAAAGATTGTGTCAATAGTCGGTGGGGCGTACAAGGTCGTGTGTTTCTCGTGACACCGCTACATGTGCGGTGCGAGCAAACGCTAACGGCTGACAGTGGGAACGTCTGCGTAAAGGTTGTTCCAAGTGCAAATGTCTGGCGTGTCTGTCATGTTTGTTTTCAAATGCTACACGTCAAAGGTTTCATATCAACAAACAGACGCAGGGTACAACAACCGAGTCGACGTGTCTGAAGCATCCAGCAGTCCACAACAGTTACTCATCAGTTTTCCTACAGACGTCCATTAGCTCAGGAGCCGAGAGATCGATTCTGTGAAGCAGCGGTTCTCAACCTTAACCATGAGAAAAATCCACCACCGCTGGCCGAGAGCGTTGCGTCCTGCAGATTTGGGTGAAATATCGATTTCTTTGGGGTAGAATGATGGATTCTGAGCATTTGATTGAGTTTTATATAAGAAAAACCATGAATGATTGAAAACCTGATGAAAAGAAAAGACATTTTTACTGTCATGTAAACCCAGCACGAGACAAATAACAGAAGGACCACATGTGTGCAGATGTGTGCTGTACTGAAACAGTTTTTAAAACGTGTCCGAAAAGTGCAGAATGTGCTGGGCTATTAAAAAAAGAAAGGCGATTAAAAGAGAATAATATCAGCCACAACAACAATTGGAGCTGTATGGATGCACTCTAGACAAAGTACTGTAAACACTGGGACACGGAGACGGGCTTTCAAAAAGAGAAAGTGTGGGATGAAAATTCCTGTAATCTGTTGTTTCTAAATAACACAGCCAGCTGGAGGGCCGGGGAGAGATTAATCCCAAATACAGCAGAGGCAACATTTAGGTCACACTCCGCAAGACAGCAGCAGAAGCACCGAGACAAATTTAGGAGCAACAGAGACGTCCATGTCCGGAGGTAACGAGACCAAAGTCAACACGCTCGGCTGTGTTTTTTCACTCCGAAGACTTCAAAAGCATCTCTCACTCACAGGAGGAGGCAGAGCGTGGAATATTCTAATTATAGTGTCCTTCGTGTGATTATAAACAATACCATGAAAGTGGGTCACATCAGGTTGTAGACCAGTTATTATGTTGCATCGTACCCACTCTATACTGACAACCGTTTAGTTTCTCTTCACTATGCGAACGCTTCCCTTTCCTGGATGCACCGTATCAGTGTTTTGGCATGAAATGTCGTGTTTCTTTAGCCGTGACTGTTGATTCCTGTTATTTATTGGATGATTTGCTGATTGGCGCCCGTCCACTTTGGGTTTCTTGCCACACTTTGCCAGCTGCCAATTAAAAACTCCCACGTAAAACGCTGTTGACTGAGAATCAACCACGATACGAGTATGCCAGATATTGATGTGAGTTGATGGTCTGACTATTGCAAACTCGACACTAAACGTGTGACTGGTTGTGTGACATTTTGCTACGGCATCATGTTATGCTACGCTATCTTATCTGTTGCTGCATAATGGCAATTGAAGTTGTCTAAGTCAGTGTAACGGTATAGAACGTTTAAGAATGAGGAAGCAGTACGTCAGTGTTTCCTCTACTGTCTCTGTATAGGCTTGAAAATGGACCGATTACAGTCGAGATTTTACCGAGTGTGGAGAACAAAAAACAGTCCAGTCATCAAAGGATGTCCAGATTTGACACTGCCTCAGAGATACAGTACATCAGCTGGTGGTACGTTTCCAACGTCCTTCCAGCTTAATACAAGAAGTATTTTTCGTCAGTGCACATGCTCTTTTGATCAGATTGTTGTTTTATGTCAGATTCTCTCCCCGTTTTATTTGATATGTATTTATCTCTGCCTGTGTGATTGTGCCCCGTTGTCTGTATAGAATATAACTTTTGTGTTGATGCAGCGGCTGGGGTGATTTTGGAAAAGTGGTGTTTTTATTCTTGTTTCAAGTGTCTTCTAAAGGATACACACTGTTTACTTTCTAGCCTGTCCTGATCTCTAAATAGGCTTAAAAGCTCACTCACCCTCAGTGTCTGTGGCACTGCTGATGACATTGTTGAGCTTGGTCTTTAGGCTCGTGTAGGTGGCGTTGTGCTTTCCAGGGCTTTCCACGCGGCCTGTACCAAGTGAGACCACACACTCCAAGGGCGTGTTGGGCCACAAACACTGACACTCGTGGACAGCCAGCGCTGTGGGGTTGTTTATCAGCAGCCCTCCATCCTGGGAACAAAACAGAAAGGGTCTCATTTTACAAAGATCCATTTATAGGGTTTCCTAATTTATACGGCGTTTTCAGCTGAGACTACAGTCAGCGAAACCAACAAAATGATATTCGAAACATCGCTGCCTTTTGTGGAGTTTCACAGTCAATAGATTGAATTATTAAAGACCATCTAATGAAACCAAAAGATCAATGTGGAGTTTACCCAACGACCAAGAATCCACAGAGATTGTTGTTTTTTCCTTTTCCCCCTAACCTTGCACTTTCACTCAGACTGGCTTTGATAGTGAGTAACTGCCCAGGAGTGTTTTTGCTTTAGATCCATACTCTACCCAAGGCAATGGGAGCGTGGGGGTGTAACTAGAGCTGCTGTGGGGAGCGTTGAATAGGCATGAGGTTCAGGGGATGTGGGGCGGTGAGCTGGCAGGAGGATCAAACACAGAGAGACCAGGCCTCATTAAAGAGGCCAAGTTGGGGGGTGGAAGCCGCAGGGCCCCAAGGGTCTAAGGACACACTGGGGGAAAGAGTGCCAGTTTATGCAATGTGTACGCATATTGAATCAAAAGCTCATGTCTGCCTGCGTTATGATACAGATCACACTGTCGAGGTCTATGCTACTCCAGAGAGGGAGACCAGAATTTTGAAGTGTCACACTGAGACACACAGGGAGGAGCCCCAACCACCATGGTCTGTCAAAATGATATCAATGACATTAGTTTAAAAAAAAGTGTATCCATCCATCATCCATCCATCAGTTATCTATAGCGCTTGTCCATGTCAGGGTTGTGGTACGGCTGGATCCTATCCCAGCGGCCACTGGGTACACCCTGGACTGGTGTCCAGTGCATCACAGGGCTGACACAGAGAGACAGAAAACCCAGTCACACTCCCATTCACACAAATGGGCAATTCAGATACTCCAATTTACCTAAGCTGCATGTTTTTAGAAGGGAGACAAAACCAGAGTACCTGGAGGAAGCCCACGGAGACACATGGAGAACATGCAAACTCCACACAGAAAGGACTAGGGTCAGTCCAGGACTCAAACCCACAAACTTCTTGCTGTGAGGCAACAGTGCTAACCACCACACCTCAATTGCATTTGCATGTGTTGTATATACAGTATATCTATATATACAAATATATATAGATACAGATATATAGCAATAAATATATACAGATATATATACAAATATATACAGTATATCGATACATATAAAGATATACTGTATATTCTGCAACTTTTATAGGCATAACAATCAATTCCAACATTCAAGTGAACATGCATGAGATCTTCGAATACAGAACATGAATGTTAGCATCATTAATACCAAACTGATTAAGTACCACTTTGCTTATGACACTAATGTGCACAAACTAATGAAGACCACTAAAAGGTTAAGTGTCTTGAGCATAAACGTCTCAGTGATGGTGAAAAACAAATTACAAAAGGCTTATTTACATGTCATGGAAAGACAGATGAAGGGAAAAGAGTGCTTCACCAGGCACACTGAGGGAAAACATACAGAGGAGGGCTGACCTCATCGCTCATATGAACTCTCCTGACAGTTTCAGTTTCAACCATGACACAGATTTTAGCACGAGGATGCTGAGCAAATTGATTTTTCTTAACTTTTGTACTGGGTAAACTGGGATGTCTGCTCACCCTAAACATGACACCTCCTCTTTTAGTCTTCATGACAAGAAGACAAAACAATGAATGGATTATGGTCTTTAGCTCCTAATATACATGTTCTAAATAAAACCTAAATACAAACGTTCTTAATGTATACGTTCCCTTATATAGGAGAAAGTATCAATGCAACAAATATATAAAGTAAGCTTTTCCAATGCCTTCGAATCACACTGTCTAATGAGAGATAGTTTGGAAGACATCATCTCTTATAATAATCCACTGTATGAATCATTTAGTGCCTTCTAGCCGCAGTATTTATCAGCAGATCCTTTCTTGTGGGAGAGAAGTCTCAGAGAGAGAACATGTCGCTGGCTGAGAAGGGTGTCACAAAAAAAGAGGTTGGCCCTTCACAGAGACAAGAGGGACTGCTGAGGTAGCCATTTGTACGAAGCGCGTCGTTATGCACCAGTGGGGTGTCTGGCAAACCGGAGAATGAGTCACAAAAAAAGAGGGAGAAAGGACCGGACTGGACTGGAGTGGAGTGGAGTGGAGTGGGTCCTAATTGAGACTAAGGGACTCACTGTGTGCTGCAGTGAGCGCCAGACGAGCCCAGCTGGAAACAAAACAACAAGCCGGTTTTCTTATCACTACCACAGCTGTGAGAGAATCCATTTTCTAAACTCAGTCACATTTATGGCACCGTTCTGGGTCAAGATGTCAGTTCTTTGTATCGATGGCTGGGGGCAAAATTCACCAGCACAGTGCCTGGCCCTGCACACAAAGTGAAGGCTTGTAACAGGAGAAGACAACTGTGCAAATCTCTTGTGAGCTGGACGTTGAATGCTTTGACTTGTCTCCGTTTCAGTGCACCTGCAGCTGAATACAGTTGAGGACTTGAAAGGAAGTATGTTGTTTTTTTAGCAGCTAAGGAGCTTCTAGGTGCCGCTGGAACTCCAAGGATTTGGAAGGATCAATAATTCAGAAGATCATTTGCATCCGTCATCTCCTTCCACAGATGTCAGGAACAAACAAACCTCATTGGGAGAGAATGTAGCGAAGCTCTACCACCAATCAAAGAGGCTGGCAGATGTGGATGCTGCAGTGCTTGGGCCTGGACACTTTTGAAGGGGTTTCACAAAATTTAATGATGATGATGAAATCGTGGCTGAACTAGGTCACTGATGTTGTGGTTTTGTGTGAAACACCTTAACTTACGCCAGAAGAAGAGGCCGTTTGAAGAACAATAGCAGCAGGGATGATAAAGGGATTAAGTGCTGCGAATACGTCTCTGTCAACCGTACGTGTCACACGAGTTATATCGTCCCAGAAAAGAATGCTGTGAAATTAAATCGTTTTGTTTTAACGTGACAGTGTGCTTTTGTGAAGTGCACACAAGATATGCAAATAAGGGAAAGGCACAGAAAGGGGCGGTAAAGCCATATTACACAGCAACGGAAAAACAGCTGGTAAAATGGACGGTAACTCAACAGGAAGAGGAGTTAGGTTAGACACAAAGATTCACTTAAGACAAATTGCAAATGATGTTTGCACACAAAACAGGTCAAGTCAGGCTGCCTGTCAAACCATCAAAATGACACAAGACAAGGATGCAGGGATCGTAATGCTGCTCACTTAAAACACCCCGGTCTGACTGTCAAAACACCATATCTCAAGGCTCAGCAGCCCTCAGGAGGGAACACCCCCCTAAGATGGGACCCCTGACAGGATTTTAACCTTAAAACCTGAAGGGAAAGTCCATTTTGAACGATGAATGTGCTGCTGAGTCTTCCGGAGGGTTTAAGGACTTCCTCTGACAGTGTCGCATGATTACAGTAGGATTCATTTGTTGATACTCCAGAGGCTCCAAACTCCTCTGGCCTCAGCTTCGCCCTTCAGGGACTCACGCCTTGTCTAACATATCTGCTCCTTGTTCCCCTGAAGCCTAAATAGAGCACATTTTGAACAAATTAGGGCTCCTGGACCCATGGGAACACTTTAGCAGCTGGTGGATCAAACAGATTTTATAAGCTCTTACTGCATATTCTGATAAAAGTGGACTGATATAGGATTGGAAAACCAAAGTACCTGCTGATAGTGTCCTTACATTTCATTTACAGTGACTCTGCTGGTATTGACTAATGAGATCTGGTCGTCATTGTTACAGTTTAAGTCATTTTTGGGAGTTTTTAATAGGAAAACTGTGCAAACGTTGGGATCTGTAAAAGTGATTTCATGCCTGAGTGTATGTCTTCCATTAGCTGGGACGGCAAACATCACCCGCTTCATTCAACGTATCTTCAGATCACTTACTAAACTCTAAATGAGTTGAAACCTTCTGTATTTATGACACAGCTCCACTGAGCAGCTGTGTTCATTATAATTCATTTATCTCATAGACAGAGTTGGATTAAGGGGCTCTCGGCTCTGTCATAATTTATTGCCAGGCTTTGGCAACGAGGCTCCCATCTTTCATTTGTTTAATTAAAAGAACATTACAAGTAACGTACCTCTTATTAGGTCTGTCATAACAGAGAGTTTGTTTTTCCAAAGGTGGTCATTCAGTTGATAAGTGGAGTTATTCAAGAAGCAAAACTCAACTGGCAGCAATCAATATTGTCTGCACAAAAATGCTGCACGTAAAATAAGAAAAGTAATATAATATAGCATCCATACACACAAAGGCCACTGTTGTTATCAGCTAGCATGAGAATGACAGCAGTATGAGTGTGATGAAGGCCACTCTTAAGGGGTGGCCAGGTCAAGTCAAAGGCCGTCATGCCGTATTACATAATGACGTCGACCAGTCCCTCTCTTTTCCTTTCTGCTTAACAGGCTTCAAAGGTCACGACGAGGTTCAAGTCATCTTCTCAGGCTGTCAGCAGAGGACAGATCCGTCTGTGTGAGTGCAAACTTTGCCCCAGGCAGGCAGATGCAATTGAGATTTACTGTGCACAGGTACTTGACGAATAGACGACCACACACAAACAACCTTGAGATGAGACAGCACCTGCACCGACATGACGCGAGTCCTGAATCCCTTACTCATACCGACCTGGTGAAGATTCCTGTACGTATATATTTACCAATCGTATATTAGAGGGAATACGTTTCCTGACAACCAATGTATTGAGCAATGAGAAGCTAATTTCCCCTGTGCACTCAGGAGACGCGCCTGAACACACACACCAGCGTATCAATAGATAATGCAAGTATGAAATGGACCTTTGAAAACACAGGTTTTAATGCTGTGATTTATTCCAGGAAATCCCATCTGGAGCCACTGCAGTGAGACGCCTGCTAAGTGTGGCACGTGTTGCAGTTACAGACTGCTTTCACGCGGCAGTCAGTCAGTGTAACCGACGCTCTCCACCTCATCGTGAGAGAACACGCCATCGTGAGAACATGTGTGTCGCAGAAAATACAGAGGGAGTAGCCAGTGGCGATCTACATGAAATGTATAAAAAAGGTGCCTCTGCGAACAGGAAGCTGTCTGCAGCAAGACTCTGAGCGCCATCTTGCAACAACCTCCAGGCAGTTAATGCGAACCAGTTATCTGAGATGACACGGTGGCTAAAATCCCTGATTCTGCCTGAATGTACCGCCTCTCTACTGCCTGCATCATCCGTGAGGCACTGCAGTGCTGAGTGTGGAATTTATGGTCAATAACTCCACCTGCAATGACTATTAGAGTGAAGAAAAAAGAAAAAAAAAGTGAGAAACCGAGGATCCACGATGATGCAGCTTATTTCACTGCAGTGGAATGTCATTAAGTTTTGTAAAACACTTCCTTGTTCTTGACATTTCTCACACGGGCTGGGTTTTTTTTTTATGACTTCTTTAATGACTTCTTTTAACTCACTCGTTCATTCAAATGACAGAACGTCTGTGAGGGAGTGTTGATGCTCCCTGTTCCATTTCTGCCTGTAATAATGCTGCTTTCAAGTGCTGCGGAATCAGGAAATACCAATTTTCTAACTTGGAAATTGGACTCAAACAGCCGACAAACTCATAAACTTGAAATTCTCTACGCTACAGAAGTTAGCCAGAGCAGCAGTGACTTTTTCAGCTTTTAAGTTGAGAAAAATTACATCCAGGTTGATGAAAGGTAAATTTTACTGTCGATATGTGTTGTGTCTTTTAGAGAGAATGCTTTGTTGTCATTTCTGAATCACTCTAGCAGTGTTAAACACTTTTTCTTTTTACATACGGGAGGATCAAACATTCCGTATAAAGTGCTACATTGTGGTCGTATTTTCCAGGAATCCATTGAAGTTGTAGATAGCGCTTAACAATTTGGTATAAACTCCCCCTGTGCCCAAGATGGTGCCATGTGGAGGCTCTCAGGGCTCTCATTGGGGGTGGCAGCGCCCTGATCCCATGCCTCCCATTTAAATGCTGGCAGAGGTTAGCAAAAACCTTCTCCCATTCCTCCCCTTCGCCTCAGGAGACGCCATGGCAACAACTCTGAAAAAAACTGGGCCTCCTCACCATTCCACGCATGCCCTGGCATCCACTGTCAAATGTGTGAAGTGTCTCCTTCTGTGTTCTTTAGAACTGATAACTGAGACAGCCTTAATGTGGAACATGCGCCTCCTCCCTGCCTTCATCTGCTCTATTTTTCCTCTTTTTCCCCTTGTTCCTTCTCACCAAGACATCATCTCCATGGTTATGGTAGCAAATGTGAGGCTGTGATAATGCCACCACTGCTCTACTTCAAAGCTCTTGCTCCCAGATACATTTTCCTCTGTTTCCACTCTGAATCTAAATTTCTAACAGTCAGAGTTCCATTCCAGCCTGCAGAAACCCGGAGAGATTAACAAACAATCCCTAACTTTCTTGAAACGCTGCTTGAAAATTCCGGCATTCGTTCAGCACATGGCGTGGCAAACTCTGTTGCGCTCAGTGTACAAAAGAGTGATTGTGTGTGGTATGAAGTAAATGGAAAGCTCTGTGGGCGCCTGTGGAAAAGCCAGCGATGACTTGCTCTCAAGGGAATCCTGACATCACACAGACAGCATGTTATGCGTGAGACTTGTTTCACACAGCACAAGTGGATGCACGTAATCAGGTTGGGTGGCATTCGGAAGCCGGTCAAAGCCTCTGGTGGACGTGACTAAAAGGTGACACAAGAAACTCCTGATCCTCCGTCAAAATGTTAGCATCTTTCTCTTCTCTTGTCCTTGAACCTTCTCTCTGTGTGGATGTGGTACAGCTGTGAAATATTTCCCACTTTATTTCCCCTAACTTAAGCTTAAACTTTTTGCAGTGTTGTTGGGTAAAATCCAAGAGGAAATCTTTAAAGACAAACTTTATAAGACAAACTGTTGCTGTTTTAGCACAAATCATAAAGTAAAAACTCACAGTTCTGAGATTTCAAAGGCAAGACCAGACTATGAAACACATTCTTTGATTACTAATATTATATGAGCTAATGCAGAAAATAATTAGTCAAAAACTGTACTGTAGACATTATTACATTCATTTCATGTGGAAGATTATTTTCCCAGAGCTGGGGTTCATTTCAAATGTGTTACATTTCTGAAGCTACTTATTGCGTCTCATATTATCACAGCGTGACGATTCCAGAGTGTTTGGGAATAACACTTCCATAATTACATTGTCAGTTTTGTCACTCTAACCATGCAGATGTAGCAAGGAAAAAGTCATGTGTGCTCCACGGGCTAATTTATGCATCTCAGAGTAGGCGGAGGCTAAACAGCAGGCTGGAGCAGTCTGCCACCACAGGTGGGTTTCATCACAGTCTGACTTCATTCTCTCCCCCTGCACTTCCCCATTCACCCACAGAACTAACGCTGCTGCCAATTATGAGTGTGGGAGCATGCCGACACAAGACAGCACCTTAGAATCAAACACATGCTTATTTATCCTGTGTGTATATGTGTCTGAATGCTACAACTGTGTTGTCAACGTCAGTTCAAGAACATATTGTGATGTTGAGTGGATCAAATGTGTCTGCTGTGTAAATGCTTGATTATTCTGGCTATTGTGAAGATTTTAGGCCCTGTATAACTTGATGAGTTGCTGTGTAGTCCTGTGGGTAGATAACATTGTTTTGTTTACTGACATATCACTGAGACAAGTCAAAGATATGCTTCATTAACTGAATACTGAAATTCAAACATGGCTTCATAAATTACTGTTGTTATTGTTGACAGAGGCACTTATAAATAATGCGTGTATATATGTTACATAATAGTGGCTCTCCTCTCGTCTCCTTTTTAATTACTTCTCTGCTTCCTACTGACTCAGCACTCAGAAAATCATAGCAGAAGCAGAAGAGCCAATCATATTGATCAGTAATGAGGCTGAGTGGACTTTGTTTTACCAGTGGCTAATGCACGACTGTTTATAGGAGATGGAGCTGAGTGTGTCTGACGCTACGCCGCACTCTCCTGTCAAAATGTAACTGACTGGAACCTGACACTGACAGTAAGGAAATGGAGTCCCTTCCTCTCATTTATTACATTTTTTTCTTCTGATAAGGCTTCTCAACAGCCTTTAAACAGCAGCACTTAAACCCAGCAGCCCAACATAGAGCCCTTTATGTAGCATTACAGTACAACACTGCAGTAACTGTTAGTAGGTGTATAAATGTATTGTATGGAACTGATTGTATTAATTTGGTCAGATAGACAGGAAGTAAACATTTCTTTGGTGGTGGCTCCAGTTTCTGTGTGTATTTATTTCTTGGACCAACTGGTTCTGAGGACGGCATTTTATGCGTGTTATTGTTGAGACCTTCAAAAACATCTCAATCTTCGAAAAGTGACATATGTTATGTGAGCTCTGTTTTAGATCGTTTTTCACTTCTATGGATATAATCCAACATTCCAGTTACCAACATTTTCCCATTTATTCACTGTCAAATATATATTACAGTACTATTGACTTTAGGCCTTATTTTAGAACATAACTGTATTTTTGTGTTAACAGCGTGTCCTGTTTACCAGTAATGATGGTGTCAGGGAATTCACTCAACTGCTGGACCTGCGTAAATTATTGATTCAAAATTCTGTACATGCATCAGCTAAAAGCACCGTGTGTAAATGTAGACTAGAAAAACACTACTACATGTTTTATTATTGACCCTCCTCCTCCGCAGAGTACTGAAAGGAAATATATCGGACATATCCATTCTGGCTTGATACCTGATTCATTATCATTGTCATAATGAACACTGTCGCCCTTGTCCTTACCCTGTGACTGATGTGACTTACCTGGTGGAGATCATTGCCCAGGGTGAACTCCTGGAAGTACCCAGGGGCTGCTGAAGAGGCTCGGATCGCATGCCACAACTGATGCTGGCAGCCCCCCAGGTAGTGAGAGCGCACCCCAGGCAGCAGGTTGTAGTTCCTGAACACATAGGCCTTCAGATGAGTGCCCCGGTTCACTATGGTGCTCACTGCTGCCACCTACAGGACAAGACAAACTCTGAGATTTGAGCTCGTCATGCAAGCGGTGACATTAAGATGATAGACTAGAGAGTAATATTCAACAAATATTAATAAAGGTCCAGTTAGAGAAAATTTCCTCAAGCAAAGGTCAGGAACATCATAATGACTAACTTGTGTTATGATTCAGTCTTATATACACTGAAGTAGCCTGGAACTTGTATTAATGTTTGTATGTAGTCAACAATTGACTGTCAAACCAAATGAATGAAGTACAACATGTAAAAAATATTTACTAGACGTTTTCACAGTCAACTGTGGGGATATAATTAGCACTCTGACAAAATGTTCTCTTCTTATTTCAAATAAAATAAGCACTGCATTCAAAAATAAAACAGAAATAAATCAAACAGCTTTTGAAAAATGTGCTTCTTAGAATGAAGTGCTTAATTTAAAAAAAAAAATTGGTAAAAAAGTGTAGCAGCTGGGGTTGGAAATGTGTCAGGGCCATTTTCGCACACATGTGTGGGTGCTCATTGGTGAGCCTGGAACCATTTTTGATTTGAATAATGTTTATTATGGAGAAAGCTGCCATACGTGCCATAGCAGCTGTAAGAGGAGCTGCGTGTGACTTGATTCTTTCTCCCACAACTCACTCGTCTCTCTGTATACATGGACTCTTGCGGTCCGCCTGTTAGTGACCTATGCACTAAAGGTATAAGTGCCTGAACTCCTAATGTATATATAGAGACCACAGTCTGTGCCCAGACCCATACGCCATCCTATCTGGAGCAGCACTATAACCAATAAATTATTAAATTATTATATAATGTACTTACAGCCAATAAACCGTCTTTCTTGTCCTGTCTATAAATCTAACCGAACATAAAGAATTTTGACAACAAAGGAATATCTGAACCAACATTCCCTGATAAGAATGCTGCCAAATGGAATTCTACTAACACAACATCTTCTTTCCCAGCATGGCCGCACAGTCTTGTGTTGGAGCATTTTTCTGGATGTATGACACCATGTATGATGATATGCCACACACTGCGACTCACTGTAAAAGAAGCTTTGTCTGTAATGTAGTGGGCTGAAGGCTCAATGTTCAGTGGCAGTAAAGAACATGAAGAGTGACTCAGACTTTCCTCTCTACCTCACCTTGGGGCAGTTGGGGTTTCTTGAAGTCTCTACCAGGAGATGAGAGCCCATTTTCTCTCTGTGGAAGAGATGGAGGGATGGTGTTATTTTCTGCTTTGGTAGATTTTTGGGAATTATTTCTTTTAATTACAGATCTATTACACATGTGTTTTTCATGTCAATATATGTTTTTACTTTTCACAGAGTTTTACTAGTGATGCATGTCAATGCAGTGCAGAATTAAAAAGCCAAAAGCAATCCAAACATTAAGCTGCATTATAACTCTGCTGGTTGTTTTCAATTCTGTTGTTAAATTAATGGAAATAATGACAGCCCGAATGCTATGAACACACAAGTATGCTTCAAAGACTTTTCAACTTTACTGTGAAGTACTGCTTGTACAATAACACTAGTTTAATTAATTGAAGGTTTTCTGCAATACTCCTGCAATTTACTTGTGCAATTTCATAAGCAGCTGATACAATTCAGATATATCCACAAAGCTTCTCCAAAAGGACAATTGTTGGGAAACTGGAGTATTTACAAAAGACAATAGTGACACAGCATGTGGTGCGTGCTAAAAAACACTGCCACTACTTTTTTCAAACAGTGCTGTTGTCATATTTTGAGCAAGATTCTTCAAAACGTGATCAGAAATTATTGCATGATTCTGACAAATGCTGGAGTGAGATGCTCTGCACCATCAGCGACGACAACAACAACAAAAACAATAACAGTGGGACTGACTTCAGGATGTCCTCCCAGGTTTCACTGTCGTAGAAGGCATGTTTCCAACCCATTTTTACGGTGCCAACAATGACATTCTGCTTGAAAACATCGGAGCCAAGCTTCCTGTAGAGATCATTGCATTCATCCAGTGGGATTTGGAACACACCTAACATGAACCCTAGAATGGCACCTGAGAAGAAAACACACACAAATTGACACATAAACAAACCCACATATGTTCGAGTGAGCAATTAAAGAGAATTGGAGTTACTGTCATACACACACTGAGCCTTTTGTAAACAGCTTGAGTCTCCACTGGGAATGCAACCAAGGTGATCTGAGTTGCTAACAAAGAAGCATACAGATGTACAGCTTCCTCTCTTGTTTCTTGTTAGCCTGTAACTTTAGTCACGGACTCAAGGCTAACTGACACAATCATTATCTGATAAGAGCAACTCTCCCATCAATCATAGGGGGTGGCGAAACATGGTTATCGCACTATTATTTGTTTGGTGACAGCCAAGATTCATAATTAGCTCTGAGTGAGATGCCTGACGAGACTGATGGCTGAGGTACAGGGTGAACCTGAATAAACTGGATCATCAAGCTGACAACATGTGGCCTCATGTATAAACACCATTCTACTGAACAGAGATCATATCCACCAACTGGTGGTGGAGATTATGGAACTAGGGACAAATATAATCTTTTACAAGAGAGTTCAATGTGCAAATGCAGTGCATTTCTTTTTCACCCTCTGTGAAATGGATCCAGAAAATCATAGTTTATAAATGGTCTGGAGTACCCCCTTGTGGTGGTTTTGCACAATGAGAAAAGTCCTATTGTACATCCCTTAAACCCAAAATAAAAAGTCATAAATGACCTAATTTGTCCCACAGCAGCTATTTAAAACAGGCCTTGGCTGTGAGTAAATTAAGGCCAGACCAATATGATCGGTACTGTAGTCAAGTTTGTAAAGTTGTACTCTGCTCTAATGACCCAAATTCAACACATACTGTATGTTCACTCCTGACACACACACGCAATCAGAACTGGGGCAACAAGATGACAACATACCTGTGCTGACACCACAGATATAGTCAAACAGCTGATAAATCGGTTTGCCTGTCAGGGCCTCAAGTTTGTGTAAAGTTTGGAGGGCAAGAAGGCCTCTGAAAATAGAAAATAAGAGACACAGACAAGACAAACACACATACACACACACAGACAGACATACACAAAGCGGCATAAAAGATTTTGTCTTATTTTACTGAATTTATTGTCATTATTACATTAGTATGAATTAAAGTACCAAATTTCTTTTATATAACATTCATAATTATGCGTTTTAGATTTTTATTTTTTAACATTTTACATTCATTTGTCTTCAGCAAATGTAACTTTGTTCCACAGTGACAACTGTCAGAAATATGATATGCGCTGTGTGTCTTACAAAAAGGGAAAGAGCTGAGTGGAGCCATACCTCAGTCCTCCACCGTCTATGGATAGAATCCGTATGCCGCGGCCTTTCACAGGGTTGTGGTAGCCTACAAGAGCAAGGGCCTCTCTAACTGCTGCCCTTAGGCCCTGGTCATGGGCCTGTCTCAGACGAAGCAAGCATGGGATAACTTTCTCCTGATGAACATACATGAACGAAGCAGCAGTCAGTGGTCAGAATGAGAGAGTCACAGTTAATCAACCATTAAAGGACTTAGGTTTTTGTGGTGGTTTAAGCCAGCTATATCAAAGTTACTTCTTATATAAGCGGAATCAGACCTCCACCTGCATCCCACTGCAGCATGACGACAAAGACGTTTCAAGAGGAGGTGACGTGAAAATATCACAATAGAGATAAATGAACACAAATTAACTTTTGGAAGGACATAAGCTTATTTTGACACATAAACTGGATCCAAATTGAGTCTTGAACTCTTCACGATCTTGAAATTTAGGTCAGCCTGTTAATCACCATATGTTTAACACCATTTTTATGAAAGTTTTAATGGAAGCCTAATAACAACCACAAGAGGCCCCATGGCTTAAAATAGGTTAGTGTTTTACAGTCATATCCATCACAGATAAGGCTATAATACAATGTAAATAAATGCTGTACATTCCATCTGTAGTTGCTTGAGTTTGACATTAAAGAGTCCCAGGCTGTATGTAAACACAGCCGACAATCTGACACTACGACTGGCAGGGGCAAATTTTCAAACACAAGCAGAACAGCTGTTTAACACTTCATGCCAGTTATAGCAGGAAAAAGACTATGCAGCAGTAAACAGAGCTGACCTTTACTAGCATGCTGAGCTATAATCAACAACATCCATAATGCTCAGGCTGCTATTATTGTAGGGAATCTGCTTGTTCAGATTGTTCACCTTGACTGCAATGCCACGGGTCTCAGGGAACTGCAGGAGGTGGTAGCTGAGGTCCTCCACCCTGTTGATGTAGACTCTTACATCTGACGCCCGATGGAGGGCCTGGACCAGAGCCCGAGTTCGATTGTCCACACTCACCCTGGCAATAATCTAGATGTTACAACATCAGAACCTGCTTTAAAGCTTTTCCTAAGATCCTTACTCAAACGTGACAAGTTGTGTGACTCATCAATAACAACACAAAATGACAAGCTGTGTGACTCATTAATAACAACACAAAACTCAAATATTACACATACATGATGACACAGTGACAACACTAGCTGTTATCTTGTTTTTTCTTACTGCAGAAGGGCTAGGATCAAGCTGTGAAAATTAAACCTTTTTGAAGTTATACTTAATATGTAAGGTATGTAATTACATATGCACATAACCCCATAGGCAGCGCTAAATGAATTGGTGATTAAGTTCAGTGCACAAAGTACAGAGATTGTATAAACTTTGTGTTATAAATATGAACAAACCCATTAATAATTGAGTATAACCTAGAAAAAGCTAAACAATCTCATAATATCTGGAGATGTTATGACTTAAAAATATAAAAATTTATTATAGTAAGCCTTTCTTTAAAATGTTATGGTATTTTAAATGTCAATTAAAATTGCATTTAGTCCAGAAGTGCTGGAACAAAATTTCGGATCTCAAAGTGATATTAAATTTCAGGATTTTCAGGTCATTTGTGTTTGAACTAGGTCACTAACATTGTTTGGGGTTTTTTGAGATATTTGGTATCCACTTACAAAGTACAATGGACCTTCACAGATCCCTTTGCTGTTACATCAACCCAGAGAGAGGAGTTATGCATGCCTCAATAAAATCTATATGCTGTTCGTGGATTCCCCAATACAACTGTACTACCATAATTTGACAGTAAATACATTTTCTTAAAAAAAACTTTCATCTGTATGCTCATTACATTCTCTCAGAAACTTCATTTAAAAAGCCCAGACAATTGAGGGTAAAACATTATTAAAAGACACCTACTGAGATAAATGACATTCCCAAAAGTATCCATCTAATTGTTTCACTCAAACGTGGATACAAATTGTGTCTCACGTTGCTAAAGTGTGTGCGTGAACCACAAGACAAAAACCCCAGAAATAGTCAGCACTCAAAATTGAAATACAAGCTTAAGCAAGATACTGGATTCTGTTTCTCCTCCATAGGAGACTGTATATTCAAAGAAAATGTTCCTATGATAATAATTCATGTGATGGTCAATTAACTTCACATATAAGTACTATATACACCGCAGACCTACCTTTTCTCTTTGGAGCAGAATCCTCTTTTTTCTCTCCTCTGCAGCCTTCTGCTCCTTGCTGACTGTGGCATCAACTTGAATTACTGGTGCATCCTCAGGCAACTTCTCCTCCACTGTTGCAATTTTGGACTCTGCCGTCCTGAACTTGGGGACTAAGGGGGCAATATAGCTCCCAACAAAGGCTTGCACTGTGGGAGCCGAGTAGGATAGGTAGTGGCCTAAACCCTTCTTAGGGGATAGTGGAGCAACTGGAGTGGCAGAGTCTGCTTTATCAGGTACTGACATTAAGTCAGTAGTATGTTGACCCTGAGAGGAGGCAGAGGAATTTCCAACATCTTCATTTTTTTTGTCCTGAGTTTTTGTAATCGTGCCAAAGTATGAATTGATGTGATGAGCCAGGTAATTGTAAGTCTCATCGAGGCTTCCTGAGAAAGTGCTGGGATGAAAAAGTGCTGTGGGGTGTTTGGAAGTTGTGTTCTTGCTCTCTGTATCACTTGATGATGAGATCAGCTCTTCTGACTTCCTGGCACTGATGGCTTTGGCGGTGGAAGGAACTCGCCTCAGCTTTTTCTGCTTGAGATCATGCAGATTCTGGACCGTGACAGTGACAGTTGCTTTGGTGGACTTTTGATGAGGTGTAGAGGTAGGCGCACTTCCCGCAAATGAAGCCGTGGCTGTGGGGATAGCAGGAGTGGCAGAAACTGTTGCAGTAGAAGGATCAAGTGTGGTGTTGGGCGTAGTACATGTTGAAAGAGGAGCAGCATTGGTGGGAGGATGGCTGGGATTGACTGCATTCTCCTCAACCGCTGATGTAACCTTGGCACTTCCATTAAGTTCTGTACCTGCCTGCGGAGCGCTTGGCTTCAGTCTAGCAATTTTGGAAAGAAGCTCTGTATGTGACCCACTCACAGCTTTAGAGACTGTGTCCAGCGTGTTTTTGAAGCGAGACATGTATTGGCTCAGATCAGCAGACCAGCGTGAGGCTGAAGCTTTTAAGCGCAGGGTGCCGGTGTGAACTCCGAGCCTTTGTTTTACCTGGGTAGCTCTACAGAGCCATCCTTTACGCCTCCTGATCCTCAGGTGAAGGATGTGCTTCCAGTTGTCATGGCCAACCTTGTAGCTGACTGGGTGTTGAAGACACAGCCTACAGTGAAAGGTGCGAGACAAGGGAAGTGATGCAGCTGACCTCTGAGTATTTGATTTCCACAAGAGAACTGCTCTGCTCACTTGCAACACCCAGGTACTGGAAGCCCATTTAAGTGTCATTCTTTCACGTTTAAGGTGAAGCCTCGTGGGTTTACACGATCCGGAGCAACATTTGGTCTACGCTCATAAAGCTGGTGATGAAAAAAATAAAGCAACGCATGCATGAATGAAAGCAAGACATAAAATGGTGAAAATGGCATGTAATACAAAGTAAAATGCATTTCTAGTATTCTCTCAACAGAGTCGAAAATATTACTTGTCCCTCACTTCTTTTTCATAACATATTTCAACATCAGCAAGGCGCTAACATAGAGCGGATCTGCTAGCTAAGCTAGCTAGCATATGGACGAGACAAAACATACAAACATACCGGTTATGTTGTATAACGAGCTCGTTTCAGAAAGCGTAGAAAGCATTTCCTTCAAATTGTTAATCCGCCATTCTGCATTCAGGCAAAGAATTGTGCGGCATGGGTCTCTAAGGGGATAGCTGCCAGGGGTCCATCGGTTTGACATTTGCTCCTTCGGAAGACGTCAACAACTCTAGGGAAACAATGACCACGTGATCGTGAATCTCCTCTACGATTGGTTGATTATCATGTAGCCCTTAAATGGAGCGTGGTGATTGGTTAGGACATACGCCCACGGAGAATTTGTTTGCTGTTGTCAAATTTTGAATGAGATCGATGGTATAAATGGTAAATTGAAATTTGGGGCGAAAACGCAGTCCTCGAAATCGTTGCAATGCAGCGTCGACAAACCGGTCGGTTATGCAAATGATGCACTCCTCTACGGAACATTAACTTGGAAAAGTGATGATTTACGCACCTGCAGAAATACAAATCACTGTAATCTAGTGTCTGGATCAATCTGTATGTGGAGTTTGCATCGTGGATTTGTTTCCTCCGGTTCCTTCTCACGTCTGGAGACAAGCATCTTAGGTTAATTACTTATGGAATATGAACATAGTCCAATAGATGGAGGAATGCGAGCACAAACAAGATGATTTGCCATCTTACTCAATTTCTCTCTCTATATAGCAATGGTCCTGCAAACTTTTCAGATGATGTAAGAGCATGAAATTGTATTTAAGCTGTGCAGAAAGTCAAACGAAATCATTGTAAGAAACAATAATATGACAGTCTTGGTTAAGTATTTGATGAAAGCAGTTTTTTTTTTATCTTGCCATTCCTCAACAAAAATGAATTTATTTTTCTATGCTATGTACCTATTGTACCAGTTTGGTGTTTCGTATAGGGGTAAAATCTGTTCTGTCTGTTGAAAGAGGGACATTTAACTGATAGAAATGGGGACAGCAGCAATACAGTGTCACCAGAGTTTGTGTTAAGTATCAATTATTTAAGCGCATTTAGCTATATTAATACACTAAAAGTCTTTTACTTTAAAACGACCGTGCACATTTATGTCTTTGATTTTTGATATACTGTAAATTATGAATATGGCAATGGCAAATGAGGAAAAAAAAGCTAAAGCTAAAAGACGATATTTAAACGAGTTTGTATTGACCAAGGTGCCAGGGCTACAGATTGGCAATGTGTAAGGACACACGTGGCCACTAGATGGAGCTCTTCTCCGGAGCGAACAGTGAGGAAGGAGCCACGTGACTCGTCCTGGTCGGTGATATTAAGTATTTGACCAGCAGAGGGCAGTCTTCGTTTAATTTAGGTAACTCGGGTTTACCAGTACGGTAAGACTAAGGGGAGAATGACGACGGAAATGTAGTGATGCTGCTCAATCTCCTCCTTAAAATACTCACGTCACCCTAAAGCGAAACGATGGCCAGGAGTGTAATATAACCAACAGTACACGTGTGTCAACCGCGGAAAGGGTAAGATATGTAAAATTTTAAATAACAAAGGGGGACTGAAGTAGGCAGAAGCTAGCCTCAGCTAACATTAGCTAACATCCAAACACATGCAGTTTAGATGAATTTTGTGTGTAATGTGTGTTGTAGAGAATGAGATTTTGGGACAGTGTGTGGCGGGAATTCACCAATCAAGCTGTTTTATCAACCGCCAACAAATCTATAAACCTTGGCATGATTCACTTTATTGTTAGTTTGGCGTCCTCATGCATGATGACGAGTGATGAAGTCTCATGAAATCAATGAACCAGAGGATTCTACCGTGGTTAGTTTACCAGATCAGTGTTACCAAACGTTTACATCTCTTACCGTCGCTAATAATCACCTGTTCTTGCCATCTTATTGATCAATCCTCTCCTTAAAACCTTTCGGGTTAAGGTTTTTAGGGTTTCATACTGCTAACAAATACTGCTTTTAGGCCATCAAATACACAGTATAATCAAATATATTGGAGGTGTGCTCTTTGAGCTGAAATGTTAACATGGAATGATTAAAATTGAAACAATTGATTAGTTCTTTCATTCAGTCATTTTCATCAATTCAGATCCGGGTCACAAATCAAAACAACATAATCAAAAAGCTAAATATCTGATTATTGGGGTGGCCGTGGCTCCTCCTGTAACCCTAAGGTTGGAGGTTCGATCCCCACCTCCTTTTGATGTGCTCTTGTGTGGATGGGTTGAATGCAGTAAATACATTTCATTTCTGTATGTAAAACACGTTAAATAACAGATCACTTTCTCTCTTTGTTGTAGGGGAAAGCCATGGCAGCTGTGCACTCCACTGTAATGTTTGCAGTGTCCATCCTCATGATAACAGAGCTGATACTTGCCAAGAAGGACTACTATGATATACTGGGAGTGTCTAAGGATGCCACTGAACATCAGATAAAAAAGGCTTTTCACAAGCTAGCAATGAAATATCACCCTGATAAGAACAAGAGCCCAGACGCTGAAATGAGATTCAGGGAAATTGCTGAAGGTAGGGTTGGTTCTTTTTGTAAATAGAAAATAGAGTTGTGTATGTAAGTACTCTGTCTGTTGATGTACGGGAACTTAACATACTGCAAGTGCGAATGGTGCGTTCAGTGAAAGGACATATTTTAATTTGTGGTTATCAGATGATAAAAGAAGAAAACAACATTATGGTTATATTATTGCTTTAATGTTTTCAGATATTTGATCTAAAAACGAGCAGTCATGTCAACGTAGCCATTGATGACACTAAATTTGCTCAAACGTCTTCGTCTGACATGCTCTTCCTTTTCATGTGCAGCTTACGAGACATTATCAGACGGTAAGAGAAGAAGACAGTACGACCAAATGCTTGACACTCCTGCATACTTCAATGGGGAGACGCAAGGCAGACACCAACCGTTCAATTTCAACTATGATGACTTATTGAAAGACTTTGACATCTACAGCCAGAACAGGCACGCACGCCACAGAAGACGCTTTGAGGAGTCCTCCAAGTCCCACAAGGAGACATATAGCAGACATAAGAGACACTTTCAAGGAGGGTTTGGAGCAGATATCTTTGATGACGTGTTCGACAACATGGAGAGAATGTTCACTTTCAACAGACACGCCAAACAGACTGACAACAGGTTTCAAGGTGCATCAAAACAACACTGTAGAACAGTGACACAGCGAAGGGGAAACATGGTGACCACATACACAGACTGCACTGCATCTTGAGATGCTTGTATTTAAAAAAAAAAAAAAAAAAAGGCTTTACACGCAAAATTGCCTTAAAGTGGCATTTTATCCAACAGTTAACTGAAAAACTGTTTTCAAATGCTGGGAAAATGAAGTGCTCACATTGAGATTATTTGGTCTAATTTGATATGCTGTGTGTTGCCACTTCAAGCTAGTTCCTGTGAACGCTCGCAGGGTCACATGGGTGTGGAACCTCAATGAATGTTTTTAAGAAAAGCTAATGTGTATCTTTTTTCCAAGTACTGTTAAATGAGTTGTTTTGAGCCGTATACAGCACACGATTAATATCCACGCCTCACCTTCTCATTGTTACAAACGTTACTTCCTGTTTATGCTTTGCTGTTGTGAATTATAAAATACATCCATGTATTTTGTATCTATGTTAGGAACCATAATTGTCATTTGAGTTGTGGTTATGGTTCCAAATAGTGTGGATCGTCAACAAAAATCTGGGTGCCGTGTGTTTAAAATTGTACATCTTCAAGTAAGTATGAATCTTCATTTGACACCTTACTGTAAAGATGTACAAAATGCAAACAACACTAACAAGTGTTCAGTTTGGTTTTCATGCTGTGTCAGACAGACTTGAATTCAGCTGTATAGTAACTCTAGAAATCCTCAGAACAGAATGTTTCATAATGACAACACAAATGGCACTGAAAATGACGAACGCTGGCTCAACCTCTCACTCACGTGCTTAAAAAATAGTTTAAAAAAAATGATTACTCACTCCTTTGTCGTAAATTTCAAGGTCGTTAGCTGCAACGTTGAAAATAATTGCTTGTGTCATTTCTGTGGCCTGTAGGGACACTAAAACATTCCCGAAGTAATGCATACATTTTGCATTGTTATGAGTATTTATTGTGAATTTAGTTACTTGGGTTACTATTGTGTACCAAATGTTCTAACATTGGGTGTTCAAAAACTATAGTGTGTGTCAAACAACAACATGTATCCTAACTTGCAGTGGACAGTACAGTAGATAGAATAGGATAGAGGAGACACCCTGAAGACATTATGGACATCTTTAACATCATTCTCGCAAACTACTGACATTGACTTTGGAAATGTGACATGAAATATTTATTTCCTGTGTTGATGGGTAAGAAAACCACATAGCACTTTGTATTTTGAGTGTAAAAAGAATGTTGAAAAATAAAATGTGGAGACGAAACAAACCGGCTGAGATTTTTTCTATTAAATATTATGTAGCCGTGGGAAGGTGGGACATATATGGGGCTAATGTTACTGTTGGAAGGCAGAAATAGACATAAAATTCTTCAAAAACAAAACATCAAAGGAGAAAGAGCTCCGTGAATTAATCCAGAGCGAAGCGTGCTGGCGCTGAGTTTTGCGAGTGTGTTTGTGGAGCTGAATCACCATGGAAAGGCCTGGAAAGTGTTCCATCGTGTGTGTACTGTGTTTCACCCCTGCATCGACTCTGTTGTACGTGCTGCTGTCCAAATGTTGGCGCCACAGGAGGGCAGCCTGGCTCTCCAGCTGTAACAGGAAGAGGGTGCACCCACGGGTCATCCACATCACCACTGACACTTCCAAAACCAGCTGCTAAGAACCGACTGGGCATCAGCCAGAGAGAGGGGCTAACATTATGGGACATCTATTAGATTTAACATTTACAAATGATCAACGTCCTCTGTGATCCAAGATGACAGCGAATATCATGATTATGTATCTACACCACGTTTCCATATTCTAGGTACAAACATACAGAAAAGAGACTTTTGGTTCTTATTTATATTATATCTACTATTGACTTTGTACAATAAAAAGCTTTTCTAGCAATTATTATCGTAGTTCCCCATGTAACTTTATTTATAACTGAACATAATATGACAGCCATATTATCACATTAGCACACATAAGGTAATGACATCTTCATAATAATGTTAGTGTCCGGTGTCCATCGGTGTCTTCTATTTATCGACACTATGCATTGGGAGTAACCATCATTTTCTGCTGTACCATAAAGTCTAAATAATATACCACTGATCAACAAAACAAATAAACAAACACAAACAAAGGAACGAGAATAACACAGAACACAACGTGGGAGCATTTAAAGAATTAAAAGATAGGAAGAAAAGTATCATTTACATTTAAAGTAGCTTTACGTGTAACCAACCTCCCATTCATTCATCTAAATGTATCGTTTTGTGTATGTATGAGGTTTGATAATACATACAGTACATTATACTACAGTACAGCCCCTATCCCTGTTGGCGTACTTCATTCTGTACTGTATGAGATCCAGTTCCATATGTTTGTGATTTTGACTCCTAATGTCACCATCACTTCAAATCTTTTATGGTCATCCAAATTTTTATTATTCAAATTTACCATTATGTTACTTGAAGCGGTATATTTAAGTATTTATACATACTGGTTATGTACTGTCTTACGACGACTTTGCTACCCCACTGCTTTGTATACCATGCAAATTAGGTATCAATAATCTGGTTATTATTATCGGTATGCTATTTAAAGCCTCTTTAGTCAGACGAGGTCTATAAGTGACAGTGTGTGTGTGTGAGTGAGTGAGAGAGAGAGAGAGACTATAAGTTTTACAGAGCAGCTGTTCTTGGCAAAGCGTGGCTGTTAAATGGGATCTGTATAATCGACCAGCATCAGACGACACACGCACACACACACTTTAACGGAACCATCCAGCACGAATTCTCCACAGTTAAGGGACCAAAAAGTGACTCACACAGAATATGAATCTAATGTCAAGTACAATCAATACACACGTTATATGTCACTAATACTGCCATCTTCAGAGCTGATTTATAATGACATCATAATGTTTACAAACCAGCCATGTCATGTGTATGTGATGCACACATTTAACTAAACAGTAATGTGATCAAATAAAATTGATTTAATTTGATTTTTCTCTTTTTTTAGTTGATCAATCAAGGATTTTGTGAAAGACAAGTTTGTTTAATGAGTTTAATTCTCCAGTCTATTCTGGTTACATAACTGAGTTCAGAGACCTTAAGGTCAAATTTTAAATGTGGTAATTGTGAATAATTGTAGCTGCATATATAAAGAGAGTAATTCCTACACTACAGTTACAACTACCACATTAGATTATCAGTGATCTAAGTGTAATATGTTATCATTCCCGTAAATAGATAAATTGACTGTATGTTCTTCTCTACTATCCAAGGCCTTTGTGTTTGGACTGTAAACATCCTGTCATGACATATGAGGTATAGGAAGAAAAAATAAGAAAAATGCACAAACTGCTCCATTTAGGAATACGATCCTCCAGGCTGACAGTATCACAGGTCTTTGGTTTGTCAACAGCAGAGTGTGGCAGTTGTCAAAGTCATACAGAAAGTCCAAGGACTGAGAGAGCAAATGAGACTGGTTAGATTGAGGTGGACGTGGTGGTAATAGGAGACATCCTATCCCTATGTCAGCTCACCCCTTGACTTTTGGCCTTCTCTTCAGCGTACAGCAAAGGCAGCTGGCCTCACCCGTACAAACTGGTCACCTGTAGCCCAGCAGCATGTTGGATATAGTGAAGCAATAATCAACATGTGCTCAGCCAGGCTCTCCGGTTTGGGAGGTGAAACAAAGATTTACATAGATCGGTCTGTTCCAAGATCAAAATGATCTATGAAAGAAGCTGCTTTCATTCATCTTTATTTTATAAATTACACCACATTACACGTAATTCATCCTCTTACTGTCTGCTGGCTGAAGCTATACTAGTCACTTTGCAAAAATAGCCCAGGCAGTGGTTCATTACCAACAGCTGATTGTCAAAGACACAGCAGAGGCCTGAAGCTGCAGTTCCTCTCACGGCCACTAGATGCTAACTAACTAATGGAGACACATCATGGTAAAGGATTTGTCTCAGTCTGCTGCTGTGTTTGCTATCCATCCATCCATCCATCCATCCATCCATCCATCCATCCATCCATCCATCCATCTATCTATCTATCTATCTATCTATCTATCTATCTATCTGTCTGTCTGTCTATCTATCATCTGTCTATCTGTCTATCTATCTATCTATCTGTCTATCTGTCTGTCTGTCTGTCTGCCTGCCTGTCTGTCTGTCTATCTATCTATCTATCTATCTATCTATCTATCTATCTATCTATCTATCTATCTATCTATCTATCTATCTGTCTGTCTGTCTAT
>OMNV01013206.1:0-13653 GCA_900303265.1 Brotula barbata
TATTATAGTATAGTGTAGTGTGGTATATTATTGTATAGTGTGGTACTGTATATTATAGTATAGTGTGGTACTGTATATTATAGTATAGTGTAGTGTGGTATATTATTGTATAGTGTGGTACTGTATATTATAGTATAGTGTAGTGTGGTATATTATTGTATAGTGTGGTACTGTATATTATAGTATAGTGTGGTGTGGTATATTATAGTATAGTGTGGTACTGTATATTATAGTATAGTGTAGTGTGGTATATTATTGTATAGTGTGGTACTGTATATTATAGTATAGTGTAGTGTGGTATATTATTGTATAGTGTGGTACTGTATATTATAGTATAGTGTGGTATAGTATATTATAGCATAGTGTAGTGTAGTATATTATAGTATAGTGTGGTACTGTATATTATAGTGGAATATAAAAAATATTTTATTTCAATAACACAAGACTGTTCCTGTCCACCACTGGACTGACAAGAATAGAGAGTGTGTGCAACTCAGCTCACCAAGAAATCTCTCTAATAGCTAATAAACCACCTTATCTCAGCCCCCGCCCCACCCCCTACATCAGCGCTCCTCAGATTGCTTCTGGGTCAGGATGGAGGTAATGTAGAGGGAATTACTGCTTCCTACTCATCACCTATACACCCGATCTGTTGATCGGTTTGGAGAAACAGAAGGAGGGAGATATGGAGAGAGCAAGAAGAGGAGGAAGAATATGGTGTGCACCCGTCCATGCAGAGCAAGTGGGTTTGACATTGGAGACGGGGGTAGGGCACTATGATATTTTGCCCCAAGCTTTCTGTAATTGACGCGGTGTTTCCTATCGACCCCCTCCGCCCTGCAAAGGCTTTGACAGCGTCCCCCACTCTGGCGTGGGGAGATAATCGCCATAATTTCCACCTGCATTAAACCTGCTATTATAGGAGAGTGAACAAGAACAATATAATAGCTAGTCTTTGTTCCGAGATGCAGCTTCCCTCGCTTCCGTCGGTGGCTTCTCCTGACATTCCAGCATATTAGACACCAAAGTCGAGCCGTTTATTTCATATTAACACTTGTTTTTTGGTGTGTATAGTTTAATTGTCTGCTAAGACAGCAGCTTTGGTGCACAAGCAGAAAACAAACGTGGGAAACATGAGAACTAAAAGAAAGTTCTTCCTGTTTGAGATCTTCACCAAATTAGACGCATAAACACGCACCTGATTTGTTCCTTACTTTTTCCACTATAATCAAATAACAGAAAAGTTATGAATTTCAACAGGTCAAGGTGTTTGAACTTCGCAGTACAGCTAGTAGCTTTATCTGAAGGTATCCAGCATGGCTATTTATACAACGGCAAATTAGGGCCAGTCTAGGTAGAAACATAAAATAAAATTATGGAGAGCAGTCCTTGAACATTGTAAAGTCACAAAATCGCGACACACGCACACACACACACACCACTGAAAGCATGAGCACACACTACTAAAAAACCTTGTACCAATGTGTGTGTGTGCAATCATAGTATATGAGACTTAAAAAAAGATAAAAATTCAATTTGTGACTTTTTTCGCGTAAACATTATAATCACAGAGAGTTTTTTTTCTTGCTTTTGTATTTTTTCCATTTATTTTTCGCATGAATTGTGTCCCTGTCCTCAACCTTCTGTAATTGCGCCTCGGTTTTCTTTCCTCTGGATATCTGAAATGACGTACTGCATGTTCCGAGTAGTTAACCCTTTCATTTGACTAGCGGTGCTGCTAATACCTGTCTGTTTGAATGAAGGTCTCTGGAGACAGTCAGAGGACAGGTTAACCTACATAAGATGTTTTTCTAGGTGGATCCACCACGGCCACCGCTCAATAAATTCTCTTAGTCACGGTAAAGCTGCCCTTTAGCAGGACATGTCACCCTCGGTTGATCCTGTGAAGCTACTCAGGTTAAATAGATTCTATGTAATGAGGCCATACGGTGATGGAGCGCCTGGCTGCATGTTAACGTGCGCTGCAAACACGTGTACCATCCTCGGAAATATATATTTTTTTGACTGTTTCTTTTTTCTTGATGGTGAGAGAAAAGGTGCTAATGTTTGTTCCAAAAACATCAAAATCAATCTTGTGATCAATCTTGCTGATTTTTCCGAGGTCAAGGCTGAGGATGTCCCACAAAGGGCCGAGGGATCGTCCCAGTTCTCTGATCCATGGCTCTACTAAACAATATTTTATGGACAGACACAGCAGATACACACCGTGTGAACAGTCGACACTAACACACAAGACACAAAACATTTCAGTCGGCAGCCTAATAATGACATGAAACAAACAATCTATACGTTCCTGTGTTAAACCCCATGTATGGCTTTGTGACTCTTTGGGTCTTGAATCTTTTCCAACAATTTCAAAGAATAATTTGTATACAAAAGCTTTTACAATTTCAAAATCACCCATCTGCCATCAGACCCCTGTAGGGAAAAGGTTTAAAATTCAGTGGTTTGAAAAATGAGGGATGAAGAGATTGATTAATATATATAAATAAAAAAAAATAAAAAAAGAATCAATGAATTACATTTCATGTCGAAAGATTCTCTCTACTCACTTATACATTTACCACTTTTAAAATAGAACTTGTTTGTGCATTTTTAGAGGTATTATCAGTAAAATATTGTTCAGGTTGTGGAAAAGAAACATTTTTTCATAAGTTTTTAGGGTAATTTGAAGGGAGTGCATACAGGTTTTCATGTTTTCATCCATGTCTTCTAGCAGAAAAACTCCTAAAGATATAAAAAGTTTCTGGCAAAAACTGCTGGAGTATTGGAGCATGGCCCAGAGGGTGAACCCACTAAATTTAGGTTTGGTTCCAGATTCAGTGGTAAATCCAGGAATTTATTTGAATTGATTTCATTCAAAAGTAAGAAATAATCCCAATTATTCAAATTAGGCATATATTTTCCCCCTGTTAGACTTTCACGAAGCACGGTTTAGTCTATTATGATGCTAATCAGTAGCAAATGGTTTTGACATGTCGATGATAGATACAGTAGAAATATATTATCATCCTTTTGTTTATTTCTGTCTCCTTAGATTGGTATAGTATTAAAACAAACCAGCCAATTCCTTGAGAATAGGTGAGAATGGGTGATTAGTGTTCCTCTTTTACCTTTTACCGGAAGTTTTGCCTCATAAAGAGACGCAGCCATCTTAATACTTTGCGTCTGCCTGGACCCTGAAAAGCTCTTTTGAAATAACAAAGCCTGGGATGTCAGTACGATGTAATATGTGTATTTTTTCCATAAATATTCTGGCATTCTATCAACACATGCATCTTTGCAGACAACAAAAAACCCTATAAATTATGTATAGAGCAAAGTGTTGATTTGTGGGGGTGTAGGGATGAGGACCAATCCAACACACACAGTATCTCTCTTCTAGCGTGTATTGTGCATTGTGTGTGTGTGTATTGTGTCTCTAATGAACATTATACGTGAGGAAACAGCCTTTTGTTAACTTGTGATAACGAGTTAATTCATGTCGCTATCACAAGAAAACAAGCTTTGTTATCTCCTCATAGTGGAATAATTTAATTGTGATCTTAAGATAATGGCAATAAAAAGAAAAACTGCAAGCACGGCCGGATGGAATTATATTAGGATATTCATTTTAATGAATGTGAAGAGGTGAAGGAATGTTGTTTACTGTGCCATAGGCGTGTTGGAATTAGGAATTCTGGACATACTGAAATTATGGATGACCGCCTTACATAAGAGAAAGCAACACGTAGTCAAAACGTAGATATAACTTATATACTTCCTGTCAGAAGCATAAAACAGAAATGTCTTAATTCATGGCAGAACACAGTTCATAATTCAATATAATAGATTAGATGGAGAAAAAGTAAGGTACATTTTAAAATGAAATGTTGCAGGGATGGCTTCAAGATTACAAATTATAGTGAGATTAATAGAATATATTAGCTTCAATATTCACTGTGAATCAACAAAAATACTCTGCAAGTGTTCAGTGAAAATATAATTAGTATAAATAAATAAAGGTGCCCGAGAGCACAAATTTACTCCGGTAAAAATATGTTCAAACAACTGTTCCTTTACATGAACATCTTTGAGTCTAGGCCAGCCTATATCAACACTAAATAATGCACATCTCAGCCTGTCTCCGCAGGAGAAAACAGAACATGTGACACTGTATGAGGTGGATCACGCTGAGACAGAGCTCAGCGTGAAGAAGAATCAGCTGCACAGCGGTGAATGTGCGGTCAGGGTTTGCAGCGCAGTGTGGTTTAGCACGGGCCTGCCGCTGTGAGATCACTACAGTCAATCAGTGTTTGCATTCAGCTCGCGGCGTACATGTGGAAAAAGATGTGGCCGTGCGCTCCTACTCTGGGTACATGAGCAAAACACCTCAGGAACAGGATCTCCTTAAAGGGATTCCATCATTTCCCCTTTAATCATACACAGATTTACCCAGAATGCATCCTGATTTACAGTATTTGGTATCTTTGGACTACACTTCTCGTAGTCACTGTTGGTTTCCTCAGAGCTTAAACAGATGACATCATTTTAGTCACCTTTTACATTTACAGTTTAAAAACTACAGTATTTAGACTCCAACTGAAAGTACATAGTGTACAGTATACCAAATACAGGATAAAATCTTTGCAGATCAGATCCCGTGTAAGGCTCTGAACCAACAGTGGAAGTACTTCCTGTGAAAAAAGTGCATTTGTAATATAGATAGAAAATGGTCCAAACTGCTGTAAAAGACTGGATGGACCACACACTGATGCACAAGGGACACACAAAGTTCAATGAATCAATTAAAAATCTATTGTGAGCCTTTCTGTCATCACTTCCATGCAACTGTTGCTGGCTGTCTTCTTTATTCTTAGGAGAAGATTCAGTGTTTCCCCTCCATAAAGTCACATGGTATTAATCTCTGATGCACACACACACACACACGCATGCATGAACATATACATGCATCCTCCAATCACCCTGATGGTACACACGCACATTGAATATGTGCAACGTACAGGCACACACATTCAGTGTGTCTTTCTGCAACACAAACACACACGCACACACACACATATACAAAGCATGCACTCCCATAAAGTGTAATAGATGACTTTGTGCGTGCAGCGTACAACATGACACGGTGCTGTGCTATCTCACAACCACCACCCTTTCCCACTGTTGCCATGGTAACCCTGGCTTATGTTTGCGATTCCTGCAGTTGGCTTTATGATGTCTCTATTCGTCTCCGACCAGGCTGGCTGTCAGATGCTTAACCTCCCTGTTAATGCGCATAATCACAAAAATCCTGCTTGTGCAGACGGAAAGGCGTCCGAACAATTTGGCGTCGATGGACGTTATTATTTGGCTGTGACATGCCGAGGAGCCACGGCTTCCAGATTGTTTTCTATTTTAATCAAACTAGGTCTAATACTTGATGCTACACAACACAGTAAAATCATCACCCTGCAGCGTGGACCGCTGACTCCACCTGTGCACGAGCAGCATCTCACCTGCTGCCGGCGGATGCTGACAGGAAAACTCATAACAGGCAATAAACAAAGTAACTCGATCAGAGGGCGAGCCGCAGATGTCCGGGATTCAATCCGAGGGCGTTTCTCCGGAGCTGTGTGGGCACCAAAGGGGGCCTGGATGACAGATATTTGAGATATCACCATTCTGTCTGCAGTTGGTTTACAAAGTCTAATGAGGTCAGAGAACTGCGGAGCCTTGGAGCTCCAGCCACGTGTTTCCCAACTTTATGTTTTCAGATCGGGTAATTTATTCTCTCTGTGGGCACATAGGTAAGAGATGGAATTATTCTAAAACTGTTTTCGGCTGCGATGACATCATGGTCACAGATGTTCATTCTTTATTTAGAGAAAGGGGTGCTGAGCATGCAAGCTCTTCCTCAGCGATTCTGTGTACAGAATCCAGCTTTTATGTCATATACAACCATTCACCACAGGCAGAAATAAACCCAAAAATTCCTATTTTGGATACAACTTAGTCAACGAAGGTGACCAAAAGTTAACCGCTGAAACTCTGAGCTAACCACCAATGGGTTCATCTTCATAAAGTCATTATTTTTTGTTTATTTATTTTAATTAAGGAAAAATCTGAAGTGAAGAGTAAAGAAATAATACGGCTTGCTATGTAGGTGTTAGGACTGTTTTAGACATGATGATGTTTGTGGTGTACTCAGTTATTAATGGGCTACTTTAAAAATCCCTGAACTGTTTGGTGTAACCCTTTAACCTCTGAGGTGGCCACCAATGGATCCGTCTTCATAAACACTGGACTTTATTTAAAGTTTTTATGAAATGCCCCGATTGCATTCTGGGAAAACTTTTTTTAAAATCCACAAAGATAATTTGAACATTTTAAATGCTATAGATACCAAAAGTAGAGATTTTAGGATCATAAAAATACTAAATCTAAAAATTCCAAATTCTTTAACATGTTGTATACTCAATTTTGAATGAGTTACTAATGAGAAAAGCTCATTAAGTCTATCCAGTCCTTCAAATACTCCCTTAAAGTGCCTTGTATTAAAGTGTAATCAATTTGAAGATTTAAAATATTAAATTTCTTTAATTAAAACATTAAAAGTATTCAATTAGGAAGTATTTACATGTAAAAATATACTTACTTTATGATATATTTAGCAGTGTTTAAATTAACCCATGCAGTACATGTACGATATATAAGGTTAGAATTCTCTCATGATCGTGCAGCATCAGATTTCAGTGATTAAAAAACACTCTGATTGACTTATTCCTCCTCCCATCACCGCTCATGAGCTCCTCCATCTGGCACGGATGTCGCCGGCTTTTACGGTACTCGCTGTGCCACGTTTGACAGCGTTCCTCAAACACGCCTAAATCAATTTAGCTCCTCTGCCCACGTTTTCTCACTGAGCTGAGCGCTGCAACGGAAATCAGAGAATTTCTTATCGCAAACCTGCTGCTCCTGCCTCAAAGCCGCAGCCACATCCTTTGAGTGATTACTGGATAATTAGACGGGTTCAGAGCAATATATGATGAAATACGATATTAAGCCGAACATGAATCCATGCGGTGAGAGCGGGAGATGGCATAATATATATAATATTTGAAGGAATATGGACTAGCATGTAGAGCATGTTTTGGTTCCATGGTATCTGACCTTCCCGCTGTTATTGTTCATAAATAGTCTCTTTCGTGTTCAGTTAACATCTGCATTAATGCTCTAAAAATCATTTCCCTTGGGGCTCGGTTTTAATGACCGGAACAGCAAAAACATGAATTAATGATCTTTAATGAGCATGTCGTGAAGCACCCTTGCTCAAACTGAAATGCCCTGCATCATGCTGATATTTTTTTTGCCTGAGGTTGGGCAAACCATATGTTCTCAGTATGTAGAAAGGCAAAACTATTTTCATAAGATTTTTGCAGAAGATTCAAAGGCGCATCAGCAATTTCTTGTTTGCGTCATCGACTTGGTGGCAGGCTGGTGTTAGAATTCTTGGAAGAACAAAATTTCTATTTGATGTCACACATTTGTCAGACCATCAATAAGTGATTTTATTCAACTAAAAGTCAATCTGTTCCTATAGGAACTCAACCCTGGGCCCAGTCTAATCAGATCCCAATAGGATTATAATAGATTATTATGTTCTCTTTAATTACGAAGCTTTGATCAATATCCTGTCAAACCGATTAAGTCATTTCCTGTCCATTCATGTGGCCTGAGAGTTGCTGCTCAACCAATTCCATAATCAATACTCTGAGTGCCAATAATGAGCTTCTGCAGAGCAACTAATGACAGAGACAGAGAGAGAGAGAGAGAGAGACAAAGAGAAAGAGAGGACAGATTTAAGGGCAAACTTTAGGCCAAGACACACAACAAATCTTTCTCAATCCAACCCAAATTGCTCAAGGAAAAACTTTCAAAACTGTATAATTATTATCATTATTACTATTGTTATTATGAACAACAACAAACAATGATATTTATTTATTAATTTATTTATTGTGAGATGAGTGCAAATCACACAACCTGTGCCACAGTTGCCCAAATGGGACTTTCAATGCCCATGCAAATCTCATTATTTTTGACAAAAATACATAGCATACATAGTGTAGTACAAAAGTACACAGCTGGGTGAGAAAAGTACGAAATCTCGTTAATTTAAAGTTAGGAGATTGTTTCTTAAATACTTTTCCACGTGGATGAGTCACGGCGAAACAATTCCATCAGCGACGCCATCCCCATCATGGATATCTGCAGATTTACTCATTACTGTGAAGCGTTATGAGGCAGGACTCAGATGCTGTGATGCCAAACTGAGCCGACGCCGATCGGATGGGATCACAGCTTATCTCCCGGGGGTGAAAAGCCATGACTGCTCAGTGGAAGAGGAGACAGGGACCTATTTTGCGAGAGGGCCTTCAGTAATGAGAACAGCGGATGATTCATGTACTTTTTGGTGCCAAAAAGATTATTTCACCACATCCCCACACATTCATCATCACATCCTGAAAAATGGTTTGACATGGATTGAATTAGCTTTGAGTAATTAGACACAGTTAGATACTCTCAGTTGGAAGACGAGATAAATCTTGTTAATGAGCGATACAGATACAGACGCTGAATTCTGCTCCCATCACAAGGAAACATGACACGTGTCAGTGTTAATTATTACCAGTAAAGGTGCAATCAACAGAATATGGATTCTTCTCTGCATCATCTGTTTGACTTTTTGCCCCGAAGTATCAAAGGACTTCGATGTTCCTCTGAATCAAGTCGCTCAAATTCCATCTCCTCTCTGTCGTCATACATTATGAACTGATATTTAATTGGGAAAATGCTTTCATAAAACTGGGGCTTTTGGGGGAAAACTGGAGAGGAATGATAATGAGGCAGGGAGGATTTGGGTCTCAAAGCTAACTATTAAGCAGATCATCCTGTGTCAGCAGTTTCCAGTCCCTCATCATTCACTAGTTTTTCTGGAGCAACGCTGGAGTAATTAATGCAATCTATAGAGGTTATACACACAGGACGTACAGGAGGATGCACATGATGAGGATGAGCTCAAAACTGGTGGAACCCTGGATTTTCATGTGAATGTCAGCAATCAGAAGTGAATTTGCCTCATTATGGGGTCATCGTGATTATGCTTGTTTAGGAAAGAATGGACTTGAGTAGATTTTTTTTTTTATTATTTGTTCACTGAAAAAATAACACTGAATATACTAAAGGACGGCATAAAAAAAAAAAATCGCTAAAAGGACCTTGTTGTGTCTCTAAAATGGCCTTTACAGCTAATTTGATCCATTAGGACGCCCAGGCTGCATGGTTGTCTTCATTTCTTTGGGGCCACCTGAGGGTCAGATCACCGAGGGCCTAACAAGGCCAACACAGGGATAAACAGGGATGCTGCAGGGAGGTTAGAGGTCATGTCATTAGAACATTATGCAGCTGGAATTTTAACAGTGTCTGAGTCAGCTACTCTCACGATGACTTTACTATCACATCTCGCATCCATAAATTGGTTGCATTTATGTTCATATACAGTTTTAGGGTCAGGGTTTAGGGCTACAGAAACTGATCTTACAGTTATGCGGCCTTACAATCAAGCACATCTGTAGAGGTGTAATCAGTTAAAAAAAAAGGTGATACGTCGATGTGTGCGGGGTGAAGCTAACTTAAGAATGTGCTCACAGAGTGATAGAGTTTACTGGATGATAAACACCACCTCCACCACCACTACAAGTCATTTCACTACGCTCTTTTGACACTTATTCCCTTGAATTCTTACCAAGCAGCTGACTGAGTGCTATGTGAGAGCGGACCTGTTATCAAAAACATGTCACTGAGCTAGCAGTCGAGGATTTTTGCCCTTTTTTTAGTTGCTCTAAGCGATTGGCAGGCCACTGGGATTTTTCACAAGGAAAAGCCATTTCAGAAACATGACTGTCAGCATTTTGGGAGGAGCAGATAAGAGCGTTACAGTGGTGGGGAAGGGAGAATAGGGAAAAGGTGGGAGCGGGTGACGGACAGAGACAGACAGGAACTGAGTGTGAGTAAGCTGGTGAGAGGGAATGAGGGAGCTTTGGGAAACAGAGCAGGCAGATGGAGAGATGATGGACAGACAGGTGAGCAGGGTGTCAGACAGACAGGATCAGAGAGGGGGAAGCTGAAGGAGAAAGAGAGGGAGAAAACAACGGGATCTATTTTCACTGCTGCTTCCTGTAAGGACACGAGTGGAAATAAAACCCTGGTCTTCCATGCGGATTATCTTACAACTATTAGGCCTGCCGATCACCCAGACCACATCCGTCTCGGTGATAATCTGGGCCAGAATGGATGCCTGTGAGACGGTGCAGAAACGTGTCATCATCTTGTCATCCAGCCGCGTGTTGGTGCAAAAATTATGCCACTTCCAGTTTTCCGAGAGTACAACACTGTCTCCATTTTTTCACGACCCCGAATTTTACCTCGATCTTTCATTCATCAGCGACAAACCAAAAATCACCAGAAGTCTTTAGACCGTTAAACTGTTGACAGCAGAGTGCTGGTCGGGGATCCTGAGCTGGATAAGTGAATCTAAATGGGTGAATAAGTACTCCTCTTTCAAAAAATACCATTTGCAGCACAATTGATTCAGAGCAAATGGTCAGCGAGAGGATTGTGGCCGCGTTAGGTATCCCAGGGGTAAATGAGTCATCATTATAACACACAATGCAGGCTGACAAGGTGGCACTCCTGTCTCCATTTATTTCACATGAGAAACAATTGTGCAGGGCCTGACAGGACCGATCATCGCAGAGCAGAAATGGGACCATTGTGTCAAATAATACGGATCAACGGTTGTCTTCCCCAGACGATATAACCTAAAATCAACATTATATCCATTAAATCTACATCACAGACGGTCAGGATGGCCTATGACCTCTGTGTGATTCAGTACTATCTATAGCGGACGGGGCGACATCATCAAATATTGATGAGCCACAGCTCTTCCCTGTTGGACCTCCAAGAGGGAAGAGGAAGAGGAGGCTGCTCCCACCCAGAGAGGTCCTCTTTTGAGCAAAGTCTCATCAAAGCCCTGGAACGCCACAGTCCACCCACTTCACCCAGACAACCGCACCTCTCTCCATCAGAACGATGTCATGATGGGATCCTACCATCCGACGATGTTCCAACTTCACAAAATAATCATGTCAAAGCAGGATGGAGCAGAGGAGAGTAGATACAGCTCACCAACTTGTTATTCATATCTCTATAGCGTTCATAATTAACTACTAATTGTTTACTGTTGTTTTTTTTCTTAGAGATGTTTTACAGGTGAAGAGAAAGTGCAGGATGGAGACGGATAACACTCTTAAGCAGCACCTTACTGTTCACCGAGCTTCATCAGCCACACAACAACAAATACTTTCTCGTGTCTCCAACACATGACCCCAATCTAACCAATCAGAGGCGAGAAGGACTTAGACTGAGGCAAAGACGGCGAGAAAGACCAACAGAAGCTGACTCATGAGACACAACTGTTTCAGAAACATCATTGAATAACTGGAAATAAATAAATATGTAAATAGTTAATAATGTAAACATTGCAAGTATATTCTTCGTAAATTGACTCAACTGTATAACATAACGCCAAACCCTTACACATAGTGATGCTCTGAAGTGTTTAAGCGTGACATAAAGTCAATAAATTCACCGCTTCAGTTTGTGTACCACAGTAAAAAAATCAGACATTGCCAGAATACCCGAGCACACTTGAGGTTGTGTGTGTGTTGAAGATAAAAAGTGTCCTTCCTTATGAGTAATGCAGCAGTGCCCCCGTAAGTGTGTGGGTCATGTTGCTCTTTAGGCCTTCGGTTGTTCAGAATAATGAAAGTTTTGACAACACCTTTTGTTCTGCAGTTCAAGCGTGTGCTGAAACACTCCCAGCGGACCGTTTGATATTACAACCAGAGAACGGAGGTGTGATATTGATGTGACTTGTGATGTGAACAAGGAGGTGGAAGGGGAGTGAAATGAGGTGGAGAAGCGTGCACTCGGTGATAAACCAAGAAGAGGAGTGCATGTTATAATTGGACACCGCCAACATTCCTCCTGTGGGACTCGGGAGAGCCACGTTGTTCAAGTACGCTCCGTTGTCAGATAAAGCGGATCGGAGCATCGGAGAGATGCTTCTGCTTAACTTCGGCCATGAACGTTGATTAGCAACCCAGCAGATAGCTGCGTGAGGGATGTCCACAGATCCAGCAGACAACTGGTGGGTATCATAACAAGACATGACAGCAGCCGATTGAACGGGCGGGGTGTTTTGTTTTTTGGGCAACCCACTGGAAAAATACAGAAAACAGCATTTGACATTTTCTCCAAAAGGAGAGCAGGAGGATTAAGGGAAGACAAGACACAGTTAATTGTTCCAAGTGGGATTTCCCATGCACGAGTTTTTAGATTTTGACAGGCATTTCTATTTTGGCTTAGAGGTGTATAAGAGAGCAAGCAGGAACAAAAAGGAAGATGAGGCAGATTGAATCTCTTTTAGATTCGTGAGTAGGAAGAGATGAAGTGACAGTTAGGGATCCACATACAAATAAACCATAATCACACTCCTGGGATTATCAGGAAAAGAAGCAAATACCGTACGAGAGGCAGACGAGTAGAGAGAGGGAGGTGAAGAGTGTGAAAAAAAAAGCATATGATGAAGGGGAAAGCAGACTGTTCTCAGAGTATCACTGCCTTTATTTTGTTCTCATCTCTCTCTTATCCCGTTCCATCTGTGGCTGTAACCTGCTCCATATTTTGGCTGGACATTTGGCGAGCAGCAAAGTGTGAAATTCCTTCCTTCTCTCTCTCTTGTGCTATTCAGTGGCCACAGAAAATAATGTTATTTCAGAGTACATGAAATATGTCGACCAATATTGTCGTTTTCTTCTTTTGCTTTTTTTGCTTTTTGGCCCTCCATCATGACATGTACAAGTACTAAATTGAAAATATTCATCATAACAGAGAGAGTTAAGTAATCAATCATTGAAGGACGCTGACAGCCAGTCAATACCTGATCAATCCATCATTAACCCCCATTACACCCTAGTAATGCCTTCCAACATCCTATTAATCTCCTATTACCACTATAGTAACCCCTCTTACCATTATAGTAACCCTCTTACCACCATAGTAACCCCTCTTACCATCATAGTAACCCTCTTTTACCACCATAGTAACCCTCTTTTACAAATCATAGTAACCCTCTCTTAACACCATAGTAATCCTCTTACCACCATAGTAACCCTCTCTTACCACCATAGTAACCCTCTTTTACCACCATAGTAAACCCTCTCTTACTACCATAGTAACCCTGTGTTAACACCATAGTAATCCTGTCTTACTACCAAAGTAACCCTGTATTAACACCATAGTAACCCCATTTTACACCCCATTAATGACTTGCTATCATTATAGTAACTACCTATTACCACCACAGCAACTCACCATTACCACCATATTAACTCCATATTACCACCATAGTAACTGCATTTTACACCACAGTAACCATCTCTTACCGCCTCCTCCTCCTTCTCACCAAGATAGAAACCTCTTTTTACCACCATGCTAACCCCCTTGTACACTCCAGTAACCACC
>OMNV01013206.1:33980-45192 GCA_900303265.1 Brotula barbata
TCACTGTGTGCCTCCAAAAAGTGCTGCGAGTTTCATTTCATATAGGAAGAGTGTGATACAAATATATTTGAGCTCAACTAAAATTTGGTTTCTCGATGTTTATAATACAAACACAACATAAATCACTCAAATATTAAAACCAATTAATAATTTAATCATTTTAGGACTTCCCTAAAAATGTTCAAGTTAAGCATATTTTACTTTATTTTGTACCCTGAAAACAAAAATAGGGTGCAAAAACTACTCAAAATATTACATCAACTCAATAATTGAGCTAATTAACTTTTTTTTTGGTATTACCTTATTGGATTTTTGGGGTTTTACAGTAGTATATACTAACACACACACACACACGTATATACAGTATATCTATATAGACAGTATATATACAGTATACAGCACCGTGATGGCAAACAGGAGATATAACCAGATTAAGAGTCAACAGCTTGCAATCAAAAGAAGCTCATCAGTCCAAAACACACAGCTCTCACTCTGAAATGTGATGCCACATCATTTCATGTGCAAATGAAGCAATCTAGTCGTAATTGGAACAAATTAATCCTTTCACTTCCTCTTCTTCTCGGTAATTGCATCCCCTCCTTTTGCGTTTCTTCCTTACATCCTCTGTCTCCAGCTCTTACTTCCTTTCCTCACACTTGTCTGTCATGATGATGATGATGGGTATTCAAAAGTTCTAATAGAAAACATTCTGACCAAATATTGGCACGCACTCACAGTGTAAGTGTAAGTTAGACGGTAAACCGCCGCCGATTCCCTCTCATTTCTTCCTGGCCTCCATTTATTCCGTATCATTACAACTTCCGATCAGCTTTGAAATGACACACAGTGTACGCGATGTTCCTTTTCACGGTTAGTCATCCGTTCACCGAGTCACAGCGTCTGACCTTGCAGTGGGTGAGTGGAGGTGCACACACACACACACACACACACACACGCACACACGCGCGTAGTGAGCTTGCCTGACCAGTGAGGTGGATGATCACCCGTGAGAGGTCAGCACAAGAGACCGTCTGCTCGGGTAAGCCCTGGCATTATTACCACAAAGCAGAACGACATACAGTCGGCTTACATGTCTCCGACTGGAATCACAGCTGGCTGAGCAGATAAAATTGTGCTGCTGTGTGTGACTCAGTGAATTTTTAAAGCCGCCTTCTAAGAAAATGACACAGAAAGGGAAAAATGAGGGGCGAGCGTGGAAGGGGATGAAAAGCAGCGATTAGAGAAAAACAAGCCAAGGAGGGAGAAAAGGAGAGAATGAAGCCAGAATGGATCCTTAACCCCCGTGTGTCCCAGTCACAGGGTCATCATCGACAACCAACAAACGTGAAAGGAACATTTGAAAGCTTCTTTTCGCTCATGTATGAATCAGATGAGTCCACGATTAGTTTCACTTATCTGTATTTTGTTTTATTTTACTCAGAATTTCATTAGCCAGTCAGGTAATCTGATATGAAAATGGTCCAATCCATCTTTACTCAACCTCTTAAACTCTGAGGAAACCACCAACGTGTCCATCTTTACGAAGTTTTAATGTAAATCCAACTGGGAAGCCCAAAGTTTAGATCCTGAATATATCAAATCTAGGAAGTGCTCACAGGAAATCTGTATAAAATGGAGCCCAAAACAAGGGATGGAGAGGAAATAGAGCTCTAAATCACATCAAAAACACCATCTCTTAAAAAAAAAGAGAAATCATCATTCCTTTACCTGTGTTGAAAATATGCAAATCCCTGAACTGATTGTCTTTAAGTGATAACACTTACCAGTCAGTTTAAGGGATTAAACCCTAAATGACTCACTTGGGTGGATTGAAAACTTTATATTTCAATCAAATTTCTCTTCATTACATCCAACGTGCTCTCATGCAGAAGAACAAAATTCAATTTGAAGATACGAAGTCACAATTCAAGCAGATGTGTGTGAAGAAGAGTTGTCTCATGGACTCCACGTTTGCAGTCACATCAGATATGCTGGGATGCTCCATAAAAAGATAGAACCCGCTCTCATCATGGTGTGATGTCAGATAAATGTCCCACGTAGGGAGTACTCCGTCCTTCACCGTTACCGTCACTCGCTGTACGTGTAGCATTTGTGTTGATAAGCGATCGGGATTGGTATTGATGAATCCAAGCACGTATTTTTTTCTTATGTCAGCGTGTCAATACGTGATGTGCGTGTCTGTTTTCCTCCAATCAACAATAAGAAGCGGGCAAGCGATCTTTCAAATGTCGATTCACAAACACGAACACGTTCCTCCTCTTTGAGTGTGAAAATGGCGATTAGAGGGCGATCGACGCAGCACAGATAAACACAAGAGTTACATAAATACTAATTAGTTCCTGCAGAAAGAGGTTTTACCACGGCTTCCACGGTCACTACGGCGGCTGCCGCCAACGCCTCGTCTTGTCTGTTCTTCGGCTGTAAATTATGGATTGCTTCGCACACTCTGGATCATTACGTTTTATAATTAAGAAAGGCGATGAATTAATGTTTATAATTGCCGTAGAGTTCCATTCACCGTGGGGCCTGAGATTGATGGGAGGATTCCCCTAAAGTGAGGCGAATGTTTTATTGGACTGTCACGGTGGGAATGTTTGAAGTTTTCATTTTTTTAAAGAGACAGCGCGCGTTAATATACACGATATAGATGAGCCAGATTTATGACATGCACGGCTCATCGATTAGCATGTAGCGTAGGCGTCTCCTACGCTGTTTTGAGTGCAACAAATGTGGAACATGACGTCCCTGCTAGCAAAGACCGAGATCGCAGCGCTCCGATTTTGCGCTGCTCCGCACGAAAATACTGTTTTTTGAACGTGCAGGCTCGACCGATGACAACTCGAGCAGAGCAGATACTCTCTAAAGATTTCAGAAAAGGGAGGAAGAGAGAGCAAAGCCTGGAGGCAGAGCTCTCAATTTACCGGTCGATCTACGTTCCAACGAGGAGGCCTTGGGACAGATCTGGAATATGCTACAGGGAGTCTGGGGTAAGAAACGTCTGGAGAGGGACTTCTGGGGAGCACAGTTCAAGACGAGAAAAAAATCCAAAGAGGGGCAAATTTACTTAATTACTCTGAATTAAACTCTGGATTCAAAGGAGGAAATGTAGGAATGTGATGACAATTCCTCTGGCGCATTTCGATCATCTTCTTCTGAATTCGGATTCTCTACAGCAGGGGTGGGAAATTATTCCTCCTGGTGGGTCACGTGAGAAATTAGAGTTGTTGGTAGCAAATTTTATCTTGACATGAAAACCGCTGCAAACGACATCTTATGTTTGAATACGTGCCAGAGAATACGGAAAATTGGCTGGCTAGCTGTAACGGACACGTCAGACAGTCCAGATGGAATTGCGTTACAAAGACAGACAGGAAATGATTTAATGTGGCGCTTTGCGGTTTTGATTGGATTCAAACAAGATTACCCTCTACAAATGGAATAATAATAAAACATTAGGGACAAATTTGAAGGCGTTGGTTCCACTTTGATGGCTCCAGCAGGTACGGATTTGAGCGGCTGTAACTGTCAGCTGTTCTTTCAACCTCTACCAGTCTCTACACTTCGGCAAATTCATTACACAAGACAGATTTTACTCACAGCATGGAAGTCTTAGTGTCTTAAAATAAACTTAATTCAGCCCAGCTTGATCTAATTCATTACAAAAAATCTCACACACACACACACACACACTCAAAGACTGCCTGTTGAACTGAGGAATATGTTAACCCGGCTCTTAAATAAAAAGTGATGGTGAAATGAAACAAAGCTGTCACGGTGATGGAATCGATGCAGCGAGTGCAGTTCAAGGGTATCTGTGCTTTTGAATGTTGGAGCGTTATATTCCTGCTGCTTCACTGCCTCAGTAGTCTGTTATTAGAGCCATGAGTCACTGGCTGAGGCACACACACACAGACACACACACACACGCACAGGCCTTTCAAAGAGAGTTCTCTTGTCCTCTTCTTTTCATTATTTTTGAGTTACATTATCTTTTTTTTTTTTGATAGGTGACAGTGCACAGAGACAGGATAGATGGAAGTCATAATCACAAGGCATAACATCAGTCACCGTGGTGACCATCATTCCACTTCAGATCAAACTACGCGTGTTCTGAATGCAGTGTGTGTGGTCTCGGGCGCTGTTATTGTGGAGCAGAGTCTGAACTACATTTAAAGCCTTTTCTAACCAGGTGGCCATGACGAATGGTGTATTGCAGTTCCTGTGATGGCCACTAGATGCTGTTTTCATGAGGACTACGAGAGTCTCATGGTTCAGAGGCTCTCAGGGACCTATCAACATGGAGCTGAATGGTAGACCCAATCTGTGCTATGAGGGGAAAACCATTTAAATTGTATTTTGTAGCGATCTACTGCATCTCTATACGTGATCCGGATAATTACATCTAATACAACTAAATGCATTTACATCTTGGATTAAAAGGATTCTAACTGGCTCTCCGTTGGTAAAACCTGCAAGTGCAGGTATCCAGAAATAACTTGAGTAATAAGAATGAGCTGTACAAGGACGTCTGGAAGAATACTGTTATAGAGTTCATTTGGAAACACACCAACATTCTGCATTACAGATCATACCCTATGTTGCATATGTGTTAGGGTTATGTTAGGGTTAGGGTTAGGGTTAAGGTTAGGGTAAGGGAAAGGGTTAGGTTAGGGTTATGGCTAGGGTTAGGATTAGGTTAGGTTAGGGTTAGGGTTGGGGTTAAGGTAAGGGTAAGGGTTAGGGTTATGTTAGGGTTAGGGTTGGCTTTAGTGTTAGGGTTAGATGAGGGTTAGGGTTGGGTTTAAGGTTAGGGTTAAGGATAGGTTGGATATGGGGTTGGGGTTGAGGTTAGAGTTAGGGTTAGGGTTAAGTTAGGGTTAGGGTTAGGGGTATGTTTAGCATTAGGGTTGGGGTTAGGGTTAGAGTTAGGTTAGGTTTTGGGGTTAGGGTTAGGTTTAGAGTTAGGTTAGGTTTAAGGTTAGGGTTAGGGTTAGAGTTAGGTTAGGTTATGTTTAGGTTTAGGGTTAGGGTTAGGGGTATGTTTAGCATTAGGGTTGGGGTTAGGGTTAGAGTTAGGTTATGTTTAGGTTTAGGGTTAGGGTTAGGGTTAGAGTTAGGTTAGCTTAGGTTTAGGTTTAGGGTTAGGGTTAGAGTTAGGTTAGGTTAGGTTTAGGGTGAAAACATAATGTTGCATATGTGTGTTGCATGTTTGTATTTGTTGATTATTCTGATTTCTTTAAATGGAAAACAATATACAGTAAATTATACCATTTTATAAAACGTTGCTTTATCTGAATAACCTATCCGGATGCAGTTCAGATTTTAAATTTATTTTAATAGATGTTTCCCTATTTTCCTAATATATCCTAATCATAAAAATCTATTGATAGAATTGCTACTGCTCTTTCCATTAATACAGAGATCATTAAATCTCTGTGACGCGATCAAACCTCCATTAATCTTCATCTTTGAACCATCTGTAGAGAATCGAGGAGAAATTACTTCCTGGGCTGTGTAATACAGTGCCGGCTCCAAAATAAGGAGCCAAATCCTTGAATGGAGGAACAGATTCGTGTTGGGGAAAGGCAGAAAAATGAAAAAGATATCTTTGATGTATGGAAAAAGAATTAACATGCTCCCATTTCTAGCAAAAGGCAATTTGAATGTCGGTTTTTGCTGAGGTTTAACTTTCAGCCAAGGATTTATGCTAATTGTTTTTTTGGTTTTTCTTTATACAAAATTATTTCTTTTACCCTATTGGTTAGTTTCTCATATTAATAAATGACTTAATCCTTAATCCAAATGTAAGAAAAAGGATTTTTCTCCAATATTTTTATAAATGGACAAGGAAAACATATAACGTATATGTATGTATCCATCCATCCATTCATCCATCTGTCTATCCATCCATCTTTCTACAGGTATAAATATGTTTTGGGTGTTGTATTTATTTATTTTTTAGGAATAATGCTAATGTTGAGGAGAGAAAAACAAAATCGATCTTGTGAGAAAGATCCTAGGGGTGATAAATAACATTCTGAATCTCTCGCTCTGTCACCCACACACACACACACACACACACACACACACACACGCGTAATGATTGTTTTCCTCCACATATTTTATCATATTTTTCTGTATTCTCCCTGCATAAACATTAACTTTAGAGATTCAGAGTTTGTTTGGATAGCAGACAGCGTGACACATGGTGCTACAGTGTAGTTGGTAATTGGATACAGCCGCTGCTAATTCATCAATCAGACAAATCACAAAAGCTACATTCACACTGAATGGGACAAATCTGAAAATGCTTTTTTAGCTCAGAAATATTTTCCGTCCAAAAAAGACCTTGAAATAAATTATTGTTCATGCTAAAATGGCAGGGACAAACCATGTTGGGTTTGTACCTAAGTTGCCCTTGGGTTCCACTGCACAACAACAATTGTGTATATAAATCGCTTCTCCTCCACTGGAATACTGCTTTATACAACACAAAAGTGTTTTCCATTCCAATAATGGACTGAACGTAGAGTATGAGGAGACAAACATCTTGAACATACCACCCCCCCATGTGGTTAGTTTTGGACTAATCCGCGATCACATGAAAATCATGCATTAGCATTCCTGACTTTGAAAAGTATACGTTTTTGTTTTGTTTATTGTACAACATCATGTTCTACATCCATAATAATATTTAAAAGTCAGTACCATCATATTCATCATAATAATCACGGGCAGATAAAACTGATGTAGTGACTGCATTAAATAGGTGACCTTTCTAATGACACACACACACACACATACACAACCTTCAGGGACAAATCTACTTTAAAAATCAAGGACATGTACACTGAAATATATCCTGCTGCTAATCTCGCTATCATCATTCATTCCATTTCTTCGTCCGAGCGGTTATGATTAATTTCTGGAGCGGCCACCATTTCCCTTGGTCCGATAACACTGCTGCAAGATTCACAACCCTCTGCTTTGGCCTTATCTCATTTAGCTCAAGGCTATGTGACACACAAACTCTTTGTGCAGAACCACAGCCTGTACAAAAACCCTTGAGAGCATCATTTGAAATGCAGCAGAGGTTGCACGGTGATGCAACTGCAGCAGATCAGGACAGACTTGATGTAGAGGGTCGATGTTCCCATGTGATATCATGAGTACTTTTCAGGGTTTCAGGATTCAACGTGGGTTCCAAGAGCATCCACCAGATCCAACCACAAAGCCATAAATCATTAATGTCTCTGTGTGTACCTGAGTAACAATCCAAAATCCTAAATACAAATTAAAACGTATTAACCTCTGAAGTTGTGAGGTAACCACCAATGGGACCATCAGTTTGAAAATTTGGAGAGAAATACGTATGAAATGATGCCCAACACATCCAGAAAAACAAGATGAAAAATGTCACAGCTTGAAAAGGTGAATTATTATTATTACATTGTATTATATTATACAGTATATTATATTTTTTTTCTATACCCACTGCCCCTCATTGCTATCTGTTCCCTGTATGCGTCCTTATGTGTTGTAAACCAATATCATCTGTTGTTGTCTTTGTATTTGTTATATACACCCTGTCTATATATGTACGTACTAAATGGTGAATTAAGATATACGAAATCAAAGGTAAATATGGGCATTAAAATTTGCAAAATGTGCATTTTTTCGATATGTGAATTAATTTAAAGCACTATTTCTGTTCTTCTTATCACATGAAGAAATTTCTGTTCATGCAATCTGTGTTAGTCTGCGCATTATCAGCATCAGCACCGAAATGGTTTCATCCATCGTTGTCTACCAGTCACTCAGTGAAGTTTGATACCATTGATGTCAGAGCGTGCGAACACAGATATTATGTCTGATCTAGCACATCCAGAAAAATGTGTCATTTTTGGACAATTTCAACATAATGGCATCAATACAATCTCTTTTACTTATAAATTGATATTATCCTGTGAATACACAACATGTATGCATACCACACTGAGGTTATTAATATTAACAGAGGTCTAATGCTAATCTAAAGGTCTTCCTCTAACACCGGGGATACACACTGGGAGCAAAATGGAGGCCCTGCTGAGGCACACACACACACAAACACACAGCCACACACACAGTAAGTAAGGTGAGCGGAGCTAAATGGGAGTCGTGTGGTGTTATTGGAATGGTAACCTTTCGTCCTGTTATTTATCCAACTCAAATAACGCTGCACGCCTCTCTCACGAATCAGTGTGTCGTTTGGCAGAAAGTGCTGATGGAGCAAACACGTCTTTTATGCTACAATATGACAACAATGTGGATATTTCTGGTGCACGACTCCATTATCTGCGATTATTTGCCTTCAGGATTATCTGGCATGAATTTTGCATATGTAATCCTAACAGGGTGCACACACACACACACACACACACACACACACACACAAACAGATCCCAGAGGGAAGGTTGAAAACCACTGGAGGTCCAGAAGAAGAGGCTTTATTATACAGAGTGTGTGTCAGCCCAGAGTCTGTTTGCATGAAATTAGTAATAATCTTAACCCTGTTAGCAGGATTAGAACATTATTGCTTTGTAGGTGTGCTATATATTTCTTGTGCGCTATGGTAAAGGAGAGTGAGAGAGAGTGTGATTCTGTGTGATTCACAGATTCTACATTCTGTGTGATCTGGCATTCACTGATGCCTTTAATCTGTAATAAGATAAGATTCCCCATTGAAACACATACGCGTCTCACCCATCCTGTGCAAAGCTAATGCACATTATCGATTCACAAGGCAACATTTTTATGAATAAATTCCATATATCCATGAATGCACTCAAGGAAAATTACAACAAAGCATGAGCATGAAGATGATCACTGAGGACACACACACACACACACACGCACACAATGGGACTCCCAACTGTCAGCAGCAGGTATGAGCACAATGGAAGAAAAGACATTTTTCACCAGGTGTCAAGAAACATCCCCCCCCTCCTCTCTCTCTCTCTCTCTCTCTCTCGCTCTGTGTGTATGCAGTCAGAATGGAGGCTAACAGTGAGTCATGGTGACGAGGGAAATAATTAAGAGGCTGAGTACATATTTGGTTGAAGTTGTGTGTGTGTGTATTATGAGAGTGCATCCATTCTTCTGTGTTTGTTTGAGTGCTCTGCATGTGTGTTTGTGTGCCTGTCTGTGTGTAACAGACTTGGCAGTAAGTAGCTCTAAAAGGAGTTGGATGATCTACAGAGGACACACTCCCTTCTGTAATGCCTAAAATGGGCAAATTTTCTCACTCTCTCACCCCACCACACACACACACAGACACACATTTTAAGCACGCACAGGATAAAACCGAGTTTGTTCTGATAACTCGCAACTCAACATTTTCCCTTCTTCACTACAACACCGAGAATTTATGGCGAATATATATTTATCGCAAACATATTCAGGAAAACTGCAATGTCACTACATTCTCCAAAATAGTCCTTTTTACAGTACATTACATTCTACGATTACACTACTGACAAACTTAATGCCAACAGTCTCAAGTTAAAGAAATAAGTTAAAAAGTAAGATAAAAATTTCAATATAAATCAGTAATGATAAATGATGATCATAATGATAACAGCAACAACAACGATACTACTAGTACTGGTGCTACTGCTGCTTCTACTACTACTACTGCTGCTACTGTTACTGCTGCTACTGCTACTGCTGCTACTGCTACTACTGCTACTGCTACTGCTACTACTGCTACTGCTACTGCTACTGCTACTGCTGCTACTGCTACTACTGCTACTGCTACTGCTACTGTTACTGCTGCTACCTGCTGCTACTGCTACTGCTGCTACTGCTACTACTGCTACTGCTACTGCTACTGCTACTGCTGCTACTGCTACTACTGCTACTACCACTGCTACTGTTACTGCTGCTACTGCTACTACTGCTACTGTTACTGCTGCTGCTGCTACTACTGCTACAGCTGCTTCTACAACTACTACTGCTACTACTGCTGCTACTGTTACTGCTGTTACTGTTGCTGCTACTGCTACTGCTAGTACTGCTACTGTTAATGCTACTGCTACCGCTACTGCTGCTGCTGCTGCAATTGCTACTGCTAATGCTACTGCTACTGCTACTGCTACTGCTACTGCTACTAGTGCTACTACTGCTACTGCTACTACTGCTATTGCTACTGCTACTGCTGCTATTGCTACCACTACTAATAACAATATTAATAATAATAGAACATTTCAACAGTGTATCTAATAATAATCACACACAATATACTGTATATAATCTTCCCTTGCTGGGTTGTCACCAGGCGCTTCTCTTTCCTATTCCTGGTTTGCCATAAAATACACATTATGCCTTTCCGTAGAATTTAAACTCATTGCTGGTTAAGGCAAAGATGAAGACATTAACACTCTCATATAGATTTACTAGACATTGATTATCTTCTTTCTCTTAAATTACAAAAATCTGTGATACTCCACACTAATTTCTTTAGTAGCGCAGTAGTAGTAATAGTAGAAGTTCTTTGATAGTAAAAGTTCTCCATGGCTGACGCCTCACAGATCACGACCACTTCTTCTTCGAAACGTTAGAATACTGAGTAAACTTCTCTTCAGCGTATCTCATCCACTGTAATGTAGTTTGACACAAGCACAATGGGGAGCTGACACCAGCGATCACAGCCTTACGTTGTTGGCTATGAGCACTTTAACTGCAGGTTAAGTGTCTCAGCCACTGGTGAGGAAGAGGCAACCATTACTCATTCGCACTGGCTGCCCAGATTATTAGTAGGACTCTTGAGATATCTCACACCCTTAGAGCGCGAGGTACTGTCTCATTATTAAAGAGTAATTCCACCGAAGCAACAAAGCTTTTTTTAATTGAACATGTCGGTGGCGTCCGAGGAGGAAGAGGAGGAAGGGAAGGCGTACACGTACTGGGCCGCTGCCTCCGTGTAAAGCGTTGGAGAGGTCTGTGACTGTGACGCATTACACGAACACAAAGACAGCATTCGATAGCAGAGGGGTGGGGGGTGAATTGATCTCCAACTCTCTCCGAAGAGCCATTGTTACTGCCTTCCTCGTATTAAATGACAGAGAAAATAAGAGAGAAGATGAGATGGGGATGGGGAATGAAAAGGAGGCAGCAGTGAGGGGAAGGGGGGGGGGGGGGCAGGGGGAGG
>OMNV01013208.1:5441-26239 GCA_900303265.1 Brotula barbata
AGGCCTTTACATATAAATTAAAGAAAGAATTAGCCATTTAATATCAAAGTAAAGTGGAGGTTATCATCAATGAAACGTGGATGGATGGACGGACAGACAGACAGACAGACAGATAGACAGATAGATAGATAGATAGATAGATAGATAGATAGATAGATAGATAGATAGATAGATAGATAGATAGATAGATAGATAGATAGATAGATAGATACAACATAGTGTATCAAGGTTACAGTAACTATGTCTTTGTCGGGGATTCAGATGATTTTAACTGACATGATAAACAGGACAGACACTTCCAGCTCTTGTCAACAAGGAAAACGTTTGTTCAGGCATTTTCTGCATTTCCTGTTGCTCCCCCAAACTGCATTTCACGTTCCTTAAAGACATAAATATGCAAATGCACCACTTATGGTGTTTTATTTCTTTCTAAACAAACCTATACACACAATATAATACACTAACCTAATAAGTAAATAAGGCAAAAGCTCCCTTTCAGTTTACCAGTTTACTTGGTTGTAATGTAAAATTATTCTACACTTAAGATGCTTTATAGAAACCAGACCCAGGTCCCTGTTGCTCTCTCCCAGAGGCCTCCAATTGTGTGTAATGTTGTTGAGTTGGTGTCTCGTACAAGCCGCCTGGTTGACACGTCTGTAATTTTAGTTTAATAAAGTGAAACATAAACTAACTTAAATTACCTAATTTGTTGATTTGCTATTTCTGGCTGAGTCGCTCTGGACTAAAGCCCAGTGGAAATGCAAAGGGGTGCGAGAGAAGGTAGTTAATATTATTAATCACAATGTCCTTGCTGCAAACTGGAAATATGCAGTTAAACAATGTTTTGGTGTTTAATTTATCTTCATTATGCTCTCCTTAATCCGGAATGATCCTGACTGAATCCTTTTTACCGTTTAATTTATGTTCCACCGATATAGTCTGATATAACAAATTACGTTTTTGTGCCCCCAATATTTTTCTGCGTAAATCTGAATAGACTAATACGCACGCGTGCTCCGTGCCTACAGGAAATCGGCCACTGGAGGAGATCGGATCATTTTGAGAAAGTCACTCAGCATCCAGACTGGGTCGCGGCGAGGGCGTCAGGGATGAAACCGACCAGGGAAGAGCAAATCTGTACAAACGCAGCAACTGACCCAAGGACATTAACGAGAGAAATTCACGCTGACGACAGCAGATGAGATCTCGGCTAAGCTGTCTGGTGCCAAAGTCTTTACAATCGTAGATGCAGTTTGCAGGTTTGGCAAAGTCTTTTACACGGGGGCAGCAGACGGACCACATTTATTATGGCTGTGCTAGACAAACACCATTTGTAATCAGAATAGCACTCCGAAATAATCAGCACGGAACTATTTGTTGGCATGGGGGAGGTATGGTAACGCAACGGAGAGAGTTAGCGTGAACATGAATAGTGTCTCTTTGTGCAAAGTCAGCCGTGCCTTTGAGGTCAAATATTGGACAGAGAGAGAGAGAGAGAGAGTGAGACCAGACCGTGCAAAAGTGAAAGTAATCACTGAGTTCCTACCACTATCAAACGTGCACATGGGGAAGTAAATACTGAATATGGGAACCACTGGTGGCTCCAATCGGTCTTTTTTCATCCCTACCTTTTATAAAATTTCACCACTTACTTTCTTGACCCACTATTTCTGTATAAATTCATTAGTAAAATAAAGAAAAAACTTCAAAAAGTAATTTTTCTTGTTCACTTGTCACGTGAAGTATTGACACTTTATTCTGTAAAAATATAGTCTTGATGCTTGTTAAATTAGACCAATTTGTATGTGTGTGTGTGTCTGTGTGTGTGTCTGTGAATGTCACACTCAAATTTGTATATTTTATGGCAACTTATTATTTATGGAACCTCTTAAGTAGCCTTAGTATGTATATATTTTCCGATACAAATGTTAAAAATTTATTTAGTTATTTGCCACTACAGTACAGTGTGTCTTCAATTGTGATTTTAATTGATGAATTTAATACTCAGTGTACTGATCACCACCTGTTCTGTTGTTGATTAGTACTGCTTTTTACCTTGTACGTAGACAATGACGGACAGGAGATACACATAACATCACGGATGAAGACTGAGTTGTTTATTGGTCATTTGTGATCCTATTTTCCGATCGGTCCATCCCGGATTGCTGTCAGGTCCCTTAGATGTTCTGGCTTTTAGGGAAGACGTACAGATCAGACAGAAAAAGAGAAAAGGTCTGTCTGCCCACTCGCGTGTCCGTCTTCTCATGCATTTCCAAGTCATTATATGCGCTATAAATTCCTCATTGATTCCATTCTTAGCTGCGATGAATTGATTACGGATTAATCACTAACACCCCTGTAATTGTGCTGTCTGTGCTGCCGCTTGATATTCCTGTGAGCACAAAATGGTTCTTTTTAGCCGGAGCCACTAGCAACTCAGCTTGTTACGGGGGGAGGAACCTCTGCAAGGTGATCATTGAAATTTATGAGCTGAGCCTCATTAAAGGAATACATTGACATTCACACATTTAAAGGTGCAATATTTCATCAGCAGCCTCGTGCCACCGTGTGGCATAAGGCTTCAGTGTGAGGGCACGAAAGTGAAAACGGCATGATGACATTGTTGCCATTTTTCATTAAAACCTCCTGACATTCCTTAACACGTCTTGCTTGCTTGTTATCTTACAAACATCAGCACCAATTTACGAACGCCGACGGAAAATCCCTGCAAACAAGCAGAAGGACAACAGATGAAAATTGACCAGTTAAAAACGAGAGAGAAAAAATGTGCCTGACTAGAAAAGCTGCTGGATGCTTTAACAGGGATGATCAGTCACACACACACACACACACACACACACACACAGAACACACAGAACACACATCCAAGCCTTTATATTTAAGACTTTACACGACAATAAGGCTAAAAAAAACAAGCTAAGCACAATTGATATCAATTCAGAATCTCTCCATGTCAGTTTGTTAGATGCTTTAAGAGATTAATGGAACCTCATCCAATTTAACTTATTCTGCCAAAACGTTGTGAGAGCTGCATTGAGTGGCTGTCCTTTTGCTTGGAATAATTGATGAGTTGTGATGAGTCCAATTAAAAGTGCATTGATGCACTGAGGGCGGCTATGACTTAATTCTCACAACATTTTGAAATTGTTTCTTGAGTTAAGCCACAAGTGAAAAAGGAAATTATTTTTTACCCACCGTGGCCCTAATTTAGTTGAAATATAATATTAAATGTAAAACCGAGAGAATATAACTCTCTTAAAAGCTCCGAGCCGCATATGAGCTAGTAAAGAGGTCATTCCTCTTATATAAACTTTCATGGGCTGAAGGCACAGTCAAAAAAATTAAAAAATAACGGAATTCCCTCCAAAAATGTATCGAACAGCCATGGAAAATGGGAACATACCAACAATATGATTTTCAAAATAGCCACAGAAAAGTTAGCAAGCCACTATAATACATTTTTCAGACTTTCACGCTCTGAAAGTCGCTATACCAGCGCCGTCTAAGTTTATAGAATGATGTACGGTGAGAAGCAACCTGGAAGCAAATGAAGTTCTGTACCTTTAAAGGTTGCATATTTATGCAAACTACACGTTGGCCTACTTTATATGTATAAATTCATGAGCAAAATAAACTAAAAATAACAAGAGAATTTTTTTTTTTATTATTGTTGAGACTATATATGATGAAATGTGCTGCAAATGTGGCATATATGAAGAAAGAAGAAGGAGAAGAAGAAGAAGAAAATAACAAAACAAAGTCACAGCATGATTATTGTTTCCAATTATATAGAACGCCTTTGTATGTGCTCTAAAAATGAGGGGAATATTATCAAGATATATTGTCAGGATATTGTTTAATGAGAATCCAGACTTTCTTGGACATAAACACACACACACACACACACACACATCCCCCACAGTGTGCCATGTTGTCTGTCCACACAGCAGCGGAAGCAGATGTGCTGCACTACGATGTGCAGATGAATCATTGACTGTACACTGCATGAGAACACACACTGTCAAGTCAAGTGAAGTTGATGTGTATCATATTGGCATTTCTTGGCCTGCTGCCTCGCTGAGTATTCCCTGAAATCATCACACTGGACCCAAAAAACACCATTATGCAGCTTTAATGGGCGTAATAAGGCATTCCAAAACACAAGTCATCAAATATACACTTCTTGTAATATCTCGGAATATGGAGCATAATGTTATTGTGCACAAACTAATTAAGACCTCCAACATAAACTTAACTGAACGTTAAAGTCTATAAACAACTGAATATGGAGAATTACTGGGACAATCCTTATGAGACTGGGTTCTCTGGTCGCCCTATAAAACATGAAATTAATGTTGCAAACACACACGAGTGAATTTCCTGACCTATCCAGTAAGACGCTAATTGCATAATTTGTCCCTTTTAATGGATTTTGAGCAACAGCAACGCCAAATAAGACAATTTGAATCACTATCTCAGTTTGAATAAAACATTTTAATGAAAAAACAAAACACAAAATCTGTTATTTTAACTGATCCTCATCAAAAATTATTCTTGTTTTTCTCTCTCTTTTGGATGCTCTGTGCGATGTACCTCAGCCAGAGAGCGCATGTACAGTGTGTACGCTCGCTAACCTACGTATCGCTTCTGTGTCTTATGTAGGACAAGAATGGACAGCCTAAGGCGAGAGAGAGAGAGAGAGACAGAGAGAGAGAGACAGAGAGAGAGAGACCTTGATTGTGGTGTAACCTTCACATTGTGCTGTGCTTGACAACAAGCTCCGATTCGGCTCCACCGTCTGTGTGTGTGTGTAGGTGTGGGTGCACGTATGAGGGTTGTGGTCTTCCGGGACATAATGTTCTTCAGCCAGCCTGCCTGCCTGTCTGCTGGGACGTCTCAGCCCTGTGTTGGTTCTATCCGCCTGTCATGGGTTTTACTGTGTTTGTGACGTAACCTGCTAAGATTCGGTCGTTTTCGGCGCGGATAATCTCAATTTTTGCACCTATTTAGTCCAAGTTTTGTCCATTTTCTCATCTTAAACTGCACACATACTGTTCTTTGCACCGGTTTTTGAACTGTTTGATTGTTTGGTTAAAGGGAAGCATATGTGAGCTCACCCTTAGTTTTTGTCTCTTGGCTGTAATTAACACTCGTACTGTGAATAAATGCAATGTTACAGTGTCAACGTCTTCAAGTGTTTCTGTCCAACTTTCCTTTTCTGGAAGTAAAAGCAGCATCATCGAGCTCCTGTTTACTTTTTCTCTGGCAACTCAATCCAATGTCTGTGAAACAACAAAAAGGAACACCGAGGAGGAAGACAGGCTGGATTTAAGGACGAGGGAGAGGAGGGGAGAGGAGGGGAGACGGGTCTGTAGGACAGCCTTGGTGATATCTGCTCTCTGTGTGGAAGAAAAGCAACACACCTCCTTTATTATCATTCAATATTAATAAGGAAAGCCCTGACTATTCATCACAACACATGTTTGTGTGTGTCCAAAACCAAAGTGGACATATTGGTTATATTCTACTACAAGAAAGCACTTAAACCTGCACAGCAACAACATCACTCTCTCCAAATACAGAGTTTGTCTCTAGGTGCGCCCGTGTCTGCGTGTGTGCATGAAATACGCAGGTTGCAGTGTATTTTTATATTTCATTTGTTAAAACATAAGCTCGACAGTTGATAGAGCCGTGCGTTTGGACTTTTCGGAGGCTGTCAGTGCTGAGCTGTGGGCTGTAAGTAAAAGGAGCAAATGAGCTCTGAAAAACCCACTGCTGGCTAAAACACACTTGGTTTGACCTTTCCTTAATAGACAAATTGAGCTGCAGCCAGAGTAGTGTGGGTGTGTGTATGTGTGTGTGTGTGAGCGTGTTCACTCACCCACATGGATGTCAGAGTGTATGAGTGTGTAAGATGCAGGGCTGTTTGCGTGTGTGTGTTCGCGTCTTGCACGGCAGCACTCACAAGAATAACTTTAATTCATTATCTTGCAGCGATGGTGAATGCGCGCAATGAGCCAGTGACCTTTAATTTTGCATGTGTGTGTGTATGTTCGAGAGAGAGAGAGAGCAATGGTCCAGTGTGTGTGTGTGTGTGTGTGTGTAAAGTCCACCTACTTTTGAGTCTCCGTAGCAAATCAAACAGATGCTGTTGAAGGGTCAGAACATGAACCACATACAAATGAACAGGATGAAAGGTAGAGTGTGATCGTATACATATCGTATGATGTCACATCACGTGATTTGTGTCGACGTGCTTTTAGTCCTTAGGTTGTTTTACTCTGAAACCAAAGTGAACAGAGCAGTAAATGTAGCACGGTAAGTCATCGTACCTGTTTCAGATGGGAGCAAACAAACTGCTGGCCTAAAAACACACCGTGATATAAGAGAAGATTGGCCAAGAATTGTAATAAAGTTTGTTGATGGCAGGTTTACGGAGACTAAACATCAATCATGACCCCGAGCATTATCTCAGAGATTTACATGAGCAGCATCTTGACTGTATCCACCCCTAATTCAGCAGGGAAATTATTCCGGTCAGGTCTACGCTGCCCTTTTAACTTTGCTGCTTTTCTGCATTGTTGCAGTTGCTCTGACCTTCATGCTCCGTGGCTGCTAACCTCACCTTGGTAGCCGTAGTACGCTACGTGTCAGTGTTGGTAAAATCCATAGCCGGGCTCATACTTAATACAGGGGGTTGTTAAGATTAATATCAACGGGTCTTGGCGGATAATTAGTTGCTAATGATGTTTGTGAGCAGGAGGTCTGATCGCAAAGTCTAAAATATGTACAGTATATGTCTGTAATAGATGCATGAATACAATGTCCTTCAAATTATAAAAAAATAATAATAGATACACACTTATTTGACAAGTATTCATAAGCACCTATGATAACTTTCTGATGATAAATTGCGCTGCAGGGACGCTTCAGTGACCCTAAACACATGCAGAATAGAGGAGAGGCCCAGAATAACTCTGTACGAAATAAGAATCATTATTTCATAGGTAGAATGACACAATATTGGAATAATGGCATAAATAATATCTGACTTCACAAACAATGAGTATTGTTTTGACATCATGTTTGGATATATAAAGACTGAAAGCTTTAATCAGAGTATAAATTAAATGTACACACAGAGGCTTAAAAAAAATAATGGAAAAATCCTCTCAATACAATAAACAATCTGATTAATGCTCCAAAATAATCATTTGAACTCCAGTTCAATGTTTTAATTTGTAAGTCAGAATGAGATGTAATTTATTTTGTTATTTGATGAAGAAGAATGAATGTGAAATATTTTGAAATGGAGAGTTCCTCCTCCAATTTAATAAACCTGTGTTTCCCAGGGAACAAAAGGATTAAGATATTAAAGTACTCTTTGCGTGCTCACGTCACGTAAAGTGCGCTCTGAAAAACATTGAGGTATTTTATCATAATCACGCCAAATGGACAGCTGAGCAAAACCACGGTGAAGTTTCCCTCAAATTAATGGACGCACCAGGCTCCTATTAATGATACATTGTTGTAAAGGTTGTACCAGATAAATGCCAGAAAGCAGTGAAAGTGCCACGTTAATGAGTTGCTCCATATTTAAGGCCCGTGTACTCTACTTCTTGCTGGTGTAAGAGCTAAATGGGCATCAAATCAAATGAGGCCATAATTCTCTCTTTTAAACCTTTGAGTTTTAAAAGAAGAGCTAATACTTTGTCCCAAACTGCTTCTGTGAGTCCTGCTGCAGGGTGTGTGTGTATGTATGTGTGCTCGTGTTGGTAGGTGTGTGTGTGTGTGTGCACATGCGTGTACTAACATGTTAATTATGAAACACTGTGGTCTTGTGTTGCCTCAAAAGGCAAACCACTAATAGCGCTTCATGATCTGAGCCCCAGTTTCCATCGTCCCCACGTTCTACACTGCAGGATGCCCGCAGATTTCATTTCAGTTCATATTTTTCTCCTCCTTAGTCTGTTTCATCCATTTTGTATGTCTCAAACTTTTTTTATGTTCCTCCAAAATGTCACACATGCACTTCTGTGACACTTTTAACTGAACGATACGCCATCAATCACACCTGCGATGCATAGAAAAGAACAGAACTTTACATCGGCCGACAGAACACATCAGCTCTTTGACATGCTTTATTAATGGAATTATTTAATTTGTAATTAAAAAGGAGTCCGTGAGCCTCATTAAGACAAGTTTAAGATACTAGATCGGACAGGGAGAAATTATCTAAGGACTTATATGGTGACAATAACACTTAATAACTGTTTTTTCACCTTTTTTATGTATAATTACGCCATAGATATGACCGTATATGCTCTGTTCCCAAACACACTCTAGTTTTGGTTTAATAATAGTGTTTGCAAGATAGCAATCACCTAATCATAGACTGTAGCTCCCTTTAAATTTGCGCTGATAAAATTTCCAAATGAAGTATGATGATGAAGATGATGATTACGCTACCTTTTGCGGTGTCATATTGATTCTGAAGGATGCTTCACGTAATGACTGAATCAGAGAGTGTCAAGTGGACCACGGAGGGTCTCAGAGGAATGTTTCCATCACATTGTCCTTTGAAGAATCGTCCTGTGTAGTATCTCTTCACATTGATCATGCTCATTTATTGGCTCTGCAACCATGCTAGCCACTGTAAAGCTACACGTGCTAGCATGATTTCCTTAATTGTTTCATATCCATTTGTTAAGCTAAGTGTTGTCTGTCAACTTGATGACCTAGAAAAGAAAATCTGCGAATATATATTTATTGAGAAGGCAGTAACAGTAAGATCCACTTACTGTGTCAATAATGGAGCCTTAGATACACAACTTTTTTTGTGTGGGTGTGTGAATGTGCATGGTTGCTTTCAAACAAGAACGTAAGTCTTTGGCTTTGGTGATCCTATCGTCTCCAAATCAATGTTTTCCATTTGCAAGTCCTGACATACACAGACACAACAAAGCTAAGTTTTGCACTGAATCATATCTGGACTCTTTACATGTACAACGACAAGATAGCGCCTAACATCTGATGGATCAGGATCCCTCCGTGGAGTCTGTAGCATGCCGAGCTGACAAAACTGATTCGAGGTGAGACCCCGTCAGTCCTCAAAGGGTGGTCATTCCCAGGAAAGTGTAATGAAAACACCAGATGTGTAAGCTGCCCCAGATGTGCAGGCGTCCTCTCACCTCCAGATAGTCCAGCACATTGTCTTGAACGTGTGTGAACCGTGTGAACGGAACCATTCCGTTCTGTCTCGATGGACACTAGTTCAACCGTCACGAAGCAATAATCCGATAGATAATAACAACCCCATAACAACAAAGCTGCTACCGGTGTCCTGATAATCATTTCGGATGTGTCACTGCAACTTCTTGGTGTGAGTACTGTATCAGAATAACCTCTGATTGTGTGTGCTTTCCCCTGCCATGAAGCTTCCACATCCCGTTCGTCGCTCAGTGAAGATTGTACAGACAGTGTCAATGTTTTCTACACCCTGCTCGGCTCAGACTCCACGTTGAGATAATGGGGAAAGTGGCATCGTTAATCACAGCATTTAATAGTGGCAATGACTATGAAGGCTTTTGGCCGGTTTCCAACAGATCCACATGAAGGTAAGTTATAACCAGATTTTGTAATAATTTGTAGGGATGTCCCAAAAACTGTTCTCTACTATTTTTGGCGTTTATGTTATGTTTGTTTGTTTGTTTCCTTTTCCTCAAATATATATTATTTACCTGTAATCGAATATTTCACCCCAGTCATAAAGGACATTAAGGTAATGGGATCGGTTTTGGCTGTTTGTTTGTGTGCTTGGACATGGTGGCAATTGGACACAGCTGCGTCTAATTTCATCTGCAATCTGGCCAATCAGAAACCAGGGTGGAAGTTGTTTAAGTTTCTGTTAAAGACTACAGGGCCGCACGCTGGATGCATGCTGACGACGCTGAGCAAATGTTATTCGTTTGCATTTTATCATCATCATTTTACTTTCAAGTACTCTCAGTGAAGTGTGCATCCTTGCCACATTGAACATACCTGCTGCTGTCCCATAAACTATCTATTTGACCTTTCATGGACCAGAGTGAAAAGGCTGTATTTGATGTAGCTGATGCTACACCCAAGGTAACTGCTAAATTTGCAAAGTAGTCAAGTGGAAGCTGCTTTACCAACTGGAACTAAGCTACCCAGGCTCAGTGATAAGAAACGCTGGGCACTATGCCAACAAATGTCAATACAGCGCAACTCACCATGCCCGAAATCTCCATTGAAACCAGTGATCTGGCATATTTGACAGCACCTGTGCTCCTAGAGATGCTGGGTTACAAAATGAAGAAAACAAACTGCAACTTGAAGCCAGGCTAAAGACAACACACGAGGATAATACCAAACTGGCTCAACTACAGAATGGTGTCAATATCAAGGACATGCATATGGTAATCAGGCAATACAATTGGATGTCCTAAGGCTCTGGAGGCAGCTAAACAAAGCCGCACATCAGTGCCAGTGAGTGAGTGTCAACAGCAGCAGCCAAGTACTGCCAGACAGTAACATAGGTCCAAATGAGTCCGCTCAATGGAGAGAACAAGATCCAAGCCATCAAGACCTACGCTCTACAGGTCTACCAGGTACCCAGTCAGTATAATGAGTCATTTTTAAAACATAAACATACATAAATGCAGTGATAAAGTCATTTTCTTCAGTCTGAGTTTCCCTAACGGACTCACAGTCGGTCCCAGAACACAAACGGTAACATGATGGCCACTCAGACACTTGTGTAGCCTCGGTTTAACCGCATCATTTCACTTCTTTTTACCTACTGAAACTTGGTGAAATGATGGGCCAATTAGTAGCAATTACATGGTAGAAAAGTCCAGAATGTGAGAGAGCAGTTTCCCCCTTAAATGTCATTGTGGTACTTAGCGTGTGGATGGAGTTTTTGGACTGTGCAAAAAAAAAAAAAAAAAAAAAAAAAGCTCTGCTAAGTAGAAAGTGACGCCACAAACTGAAGTAGTGAGCCCTGACAATCATCCGCGATAAAAAAAAAGAAAAAAAGGAAAAATCCCCACTTTTCAATTTTTCCTCTTCAGGGTTGTTTACCTCTCTCAGCCATATCCCTGTGCTATTTCTGGCATCTTTATTGATTCTTATAGCTGCCTTTGTTATCACCCCACTGAGCTGTCTGCTAAAGTGGCTGCCTTTAGTGTGCTTTAGTGCCACTCCTGTTGTGATGCTTATTTCTGACACAACAAGGGATTGGTTGGTAGTTTATCGTATGGTGAACAGAAAAGTACTTTCTTTATACAGAAGAAATTACTGTTTCTGTGCACAGTTGTATTGTTTTGTTTTGGTTTGGTTTTTTTTTACACTGAACACATAGGAAGTTTCTATGGGCAGCACAGAAAGTCAGAAAGGTTTGGAAAGAAATAACAACTTTTCTGTTGTTCGACAACATTGCGGTGAACACACGGGAATGAACTTTGAACTGGAATGCAGATTGTAAACATTATTGTTGATTAATGTTTGGATTAACTCATAAATTATCTGCAGGTGGAAGTAATATCATCCTATATAAATTATTCATTTATTCATTTATTTAAGAAGATTACTGGCATTGTATTCTGATTATATTCATACTGAGTTTTAGATATTGTTGTAATAGTGGATATTGTCAATAAAAATACTTGTGCGATTGCTTGAAGTAATGGATTTTGTATGAGAAAATGTGGAGTTTAAGATCTTCGATATACTGATGGATGGGTTGTAATAAGTATTTGACCATGTAACATGGATTTTCAGAACCGATGGTGTGCATTATATTTGTGCTATTTTACATCTTTTTCTGCTCTCAGCAATACTGCAATACTTTTTTTGTGTGTGTAAACAGTACATAATAGCGTCACATTACATGAGAAGTGTCGCTAGGACAGAGATCACACAGACAAGCGCACAAAATGAGAGGCTGAAATGATGCGAGATAAAGATATTAAGATTGAAATTAGTTGCCAGTAAATAACATTGTTCCTGTGCATGTGTGTGTGCCTGGCAGAACCAGAACAAAAAGACAGACGGAAGAGAAAGACACATTTGTAGCAGGTGGGGGAGAGAGAAAAACGCTTTGCTGGTGGGGGATTGGAGGAAGAAGAAAGAAAAATGGGTAATCTGAGTTGTCCCATTCGATGACATAGAACAATAAGTGAGGTAATTGCTACATTCACTCACACACAACAAGAGCTGAGCAACATTGAACACCAGCAAGAAAATTGGATGAGATGGTCAAATAGAGCCACTGACACTCAAATATAATGGGCCTCCTTTAGAACACCGTGGCATTACATGTTCAATACAGGGGATGAATGAAATCTGAAGGTTGAAGGAATCTGCAATTAACACACACACACACACACACACACACACACACACACAACCTGTGAAGCATCTGCTCAGCACATATTTGGCTGATTTGAGCTGCTGTTGCGGGTGAACAAAGGATATTGCTTCTCATTAAAAGCAGCTGATCCCCAACAAGAAATGCTGCCACTGAATGCGACTCCCCAAACGCTAAAAAACCGAACGGCCTTTGAATGCAGCACATGTCCACATGGCACATTGTCTGCTTGTTAACTCCCGTACACCGGCCACACAGACACATAACAATGGCCATTAGCTTCATAAATGGAATCGCACGTGCTACAACATAAATCTCTCTCGTACAGGTCATCCGTTATTTTCAGGGATTCTGTGTCAAATCCACGACGTAAAAAAAATGAAAAAAATAACAAGATCAGGCTCAATCTGGCTTCTTTCTCCTCTAAATGACGCCTGCTGATTGATTATTGCACAGATTATGCCTGATTGCTTCTGTCCATGCCCATGCTGGACCAATCTGAACCAATCTGATGTACATCCCTGCAGACTAAAGTTATTGGTGTGTCTGCACAAATGCACGAATTAATGTATTATTACAAAAAATGTCTGTCAATATTGACTGCACTTACCACTAACAAAACCTGTGTGTGTAAAGGTCTCAAATAAGTAAAAAAAAAAAAAAAAGTATGATAATAAAATAAATAGCAGCATGTAGAAAATACTGTCAACGTTTGAGAAAATTTGTGTCTTTACAGCCTTTGTAAAGAAAACATACGCAGTTGTTATCGCATCGTTTTAACCGCGTGGTTTGTGTTAACACGTTAAAGGAAAAAGTTATTCGGTGTGATGGGTTCATTGTTCTGTACAAGCCACAAGTAGACAAACACACAGACGGGAGGCCAGCACGCAGCTTTCAAGGTTCATAATCAGTCAATACCTCTCTGGCTCTCGATTAACGATTACATGCAGCAGTCTCCCCGCATCACACGCACCTCTGGAAAGTGAGCTCCTCTTTCTGCCACGTCTTAGACGGTGATCCTACAGTGATTATTGGTGAAACTCTTAAGAAAAAGAAAAATTCCGAACAGGTCAGACACAGCAGTATCACAGGGGAAACTGAATTTTAATGATTTAGCCCAGGATTGAGTTGTTTTTAGCGTGTTAGCCTGAATTAGGTACATCCAACTATAACCCTGCTAACAGAGTGACACACTCGAGCAATGATGTTGTCCTGGGGTAACAATGATGATTACAGCAATGGGATTATATAAAACATGGAATTTTTGGCAACATCATGTAAGATTTCATTTGGATACATTTTAAAGATGTATATGTTTACTTGTTCTATCTTGACTGATATGGTAATATTCCACTACACTGCCGATTTTTGTTTTGAGTCGCTCTAAACAACCCATTTTTCTCCTCGCCCCTGTGGAGATGGAGATTCTTCGGAATGGTGTGTTAATAATTCAGGCCGGAGGATGGATTTTGTTCTTCATTTCCAGAGAGAACTGGCTTGCTCCGCTGAACAATGCACTCACACCCGAGCCCCTGACATGCTTTCAGAGACAGGAATACCAAATGGCTTTCCCCATTTATCCATTAGATGGCTGGTTTCCAAAAAAAAAAAAAAAAAAAAAAAAAAGGGAAAGCAAAGCGAAGGAAAAGGGCAGTATATATATCCATATATACATGTATGTATAAGAATAAAAATAGATCTACTCTCAGCAGTGGAAGTCATTTTTACCGTAGTGGTATAAGCCTGTGGAAGAGCACAGACATTGTTTCAAAAAAAATCCTTCCTGCCTTGTTTAAACGCTCTCTGATATATTCGGGGTCATTTCCACTCCTCCCTCACATCCTCGCTCCATCCTTCGGCGTTTTAGTGTTTCTTTTCACCTGTTTCATAACACATTTTCACGTGGTGCCACATTAGTATCCATCAGTTTTGAAGGGCGCAGTGATAAGGGAGGCCTTTGGACTGCAGCGTGTCAGACATTATTGCGGAGAACTAATTTCCTGCCTGAGTTTAACAATGTCCTCTGAGAGGTGAGACTATATGCAGGACACATCGAGTGTATCAGATATTGAGGGTGTATGGATGTGTGTGTGTGTGTGCGTGTATGTCTCTGTGTGTCCTCCAACTAACATTGTGTCACAGTGACAACATCTGATTCATGAAACACATTAGGACTGAATTTGGTTTCGTGTGTTATTGCTCTTATTCTGCTGTTTTCAACACCAAGACAAAAATCAGCAGGGACTATTCTGAATAGCAAATATGATCCCCGATGATCATGTGGGTCACAGCAGCTCGGCCTGCAGTTTGCGACGTATTGTTATAATAATACTTTTGCACATGCAATCCTCATCTCATGGATCCACAATAGTCTGGATCCATATTCTGCCACCGGTTTTGCATACTCTTCAGAATGGTGCGCTACTGTTTGATTCCCTCGGGCAATGGGGCGTGTGCCTGAGTGTGTGTGTGTGTGTGAGAGAGAGAGAGAGAGAGAGGCAGAGGCTGCAGGGAGGTGGCAATTATCGCACAAAAAGCTTGTCCGTATGGAAATATTTTGGATCGGTAAAAAGGATGCTGAGGAAAAAGCAGTGAACTGTTGGTTTTGCTTTGTGTTTGTTGGATTAATACTAAAACTCCATCAACCTTTATTGTCTTGTTGTCCCATTCACGCTCATTAATACCATAGAAAGTGAGCTCAAGTGTACAAAAAATATGATATTCACAGCGGAGGGTTTTCAAGTTTTCGGTCAGAACGTAATTAGAGTAGATAAACTAGATAATAAACCAGATAATAGATGAGCTGCAGTAGTCTTTTTTTTTTTACTCCGATGAATTGATCAGTAGACAATTAAGAATGAAAGAGAGAGCACGAAGAAATGGTGCAATATGAAGCAATTTAAAAAATGGTCACATCCTAAATCTCCTAAACGTAAATATGGCTTTTTTTTGTTATAGTGGCCGAGTGAGGAAAATTAAATTAGAGTTTATGAGTGAAACTTAGCATTCACAAAGACACAATGATGCAGATTACACATTAAGACCCAGTTTTGCTCACCTCAAAAGAAAAAAAAAACGAACCAGACCTGTACGATCAAATACACTCTTTTTGGAAAGGTTGGAATGATCAGGAATTATATATATTCTACTATAGTGAAAAATATATAAAACTAATAGAGCAATGTGAGGACTGTATATACAACTGATCACCACAGAGCATTATATTGGTTGTCATTCTTTCATTTTAATATTTAAATGATGATTTGTGCTGTCTCTGATGTCTGACCTACATCACACACCTGTTGCACTTCTCCTCCCTCCTTCAACACCAATCTCATCCTTTATTTATCCGTCTCCGTCTCTCTCACAAGTACCCGGATTGGACAGATCATGGTGCTCCATGATCTGCCTTCTCATTACCGATCCCTTGCCTGCTCGTCATCCAGATCATCTTCGCCCCGTTGTCATTCTCTCTAAAATAAGCTTAGATATTTATTTTTTCACCCACATTCTGTCTCCCTCTGCCTGTTTTTGTGTCCCAGACAGTAATTTGACAGATTTGACTGTAGCGCGGATCACATATGAATATTTACAATCAGAATATACAGCACTCAGTGTATTTTGATGTATGTTCTCATTGAAGAACATATACTTAAACGGGCGAATCATCAAAAATATCAGTGCGTGTTACAAAAACCCCAATTAGACATCAATCCTTCTCGTCAGACGGCCATATTTGAAAAATCTATGCATCTCTTCCACCAAACGCACTGCCGGTTCTACCATACATGAAAGCACGTGAAAGTGGGACCCAAGTGATTCTTATATCGGTGATTCATAAGCTGTTGGGTAGAGCGATCCTCCTTCCTCTATTTCCCTTTAATAATGTCCCGCTCCCCCATACCACTTTCTATTTTCACCTCATTTATTCCGTCTCTACCTTCCCACATTCCTTTCTGTCATCATCTCCAGGATGAAATGACAAGTCCTCCCTCTTCCTTGTCTTCCATCATCCTTGCACGCAGACAGACATTTGCGTGTGGACATGAAATGGAGAATGATTGACAGACTGACACTTGGAAATACCCATCAGCCCCTTCCTTCCTCCCGGCCAAAGCCCTTTAATGGGGAGGTGCTCGGCACATGGGGGTTTTATCTTCCTCAACACCTGTACTTGGTCCATAGAACCATTAAGGTCCCATTGCGGTATAAATCGGCAACAATACAGATTGTTGTGTCCCTTTAAGATGCTGTGGCCTCAGAGAATGGCGGGTGATATTTATTGGCAAATGAATGCATGACACTGGCACATTAGCCAATTTTCAGCTTCGATCCTGAAATTCCAACGTGAAGGTGGAGTGTGTGCGTTGTTGACTGTAGAGTCATCTCTGAAAAGCATTGCTGTGTGATAGCACTAACTTAAAATCACTTTTTTTTTCACTGTTTTTCGTAGCCCAGACACAGTCTAGTGTTTGTTTATAAAGCCACACAATAACAGATTTAGTACTCTAAAATTACGAATTACTGCTAATAATAGGTCTGTCATTGTCTCTGAGGCTTGGACTCAACCTTTTTAAGCTGTGGGGGACGCCCCCACAATTACAATTACACACTCATACAATAATAGAGACGGGAGAGAGACATTCAGGGAGGATGTGGGACAAATGAAGGCAAAACAAAGAATTAAATCAAATATAAAGATAAAGAAGTAAATATGAGTCTAGATAGGCCAAAATTGGCATCCAAATAGGAACTCAACAAATATGAAATATCAACTTGTGGTAACGGGATTTAGATTCTAAGTTTATAGAGTTTATAGATATTAGATGGTGAAAGCAATGAGTGCCATCTTTGGATCTTGTGAGGGAATTTTGGCTCATGACAAGTCCAGAGAACATCCAAAGGGTGACATGAAGATGGAGCCAATACGTGATACACATCATTTGTGAGTGCCCGTCCGCCAAAAATGCCGTATGGCTTGTGAATAAACAGGTGGAGTGAAAGTGATGTACAGTGTTGAGGTGAACCTCCAACACGGCGTACCTCTGGGTTCATTTTAAATAAAAATGCGCGCTGTGAATCATCCCGTGCTGTATTAGCGGCGTGTTGGCGGTACTGCTCATGGTGCAAATATTACCACAGATTTTGGTCCAGACGTCAGGATTATGAATAAATCGATGTCACCTTCACGCTTTAATGCCGGTAAAGATATTTGTACACTGTCAACATTCCAGAGGTGAAGTTTGGAGAATTTGGAGAGAATCTCGGAGATGTGATGTGAATAACTTCAACCGTTAAATCCAGAAGTTGCGGAGTGTTGTGAGTGTTGTTGTTTTGTTTTTTTTATTAGATCACAATTCAAGTCCTCCCCTCCCCCTCGTGCCAAACTCCTGGATCAAATCGTGGCATTCCATTAATGTATTATTGCTAAAAAGGTGTTGAAGATGTGTAGTACATTTGTGCCTCCGGGTGATGAAGTGGATGGGTTTCATTATTAAATCAGAATTATTCCATATCGGAGTGAATCTACAAGGTGCCAGAGTAGAGTTTGTTGTTTATGGGCTCTCCACCAAGGGCTTTTTATTACAGCTGAGGGATTTGATGGTGGGACTGATAAATGGTAAATACTGATATTAAAAAAAAAAGCTGTTAGTTTATACAATGATAGGGGGATTGTTGCATTCCAATCTCCCATCCCAAGGTGCTACATTTATGGATTTAGTCCACTTGATAGATTACAGAAAGCTGAAAATGTGTTCATGAGATTAATAGCTTCTTGTAAGAGCGAAGAAAGGAGGAAGAGTTTTTTGTGTTTGTTTTTTTTTTTGTAGTGGCACCGTTTACCTCACAGCAGGAGGGTCCTAGGTTCAAATCCTGTTTGCATATTTGCCTTATATCTGTGTGGGTTTTTTGGGGGGGGGGTTTCCACTCTGGGTGCTGGATTTGGAGTTAGGCACTGGACTACGGCTGCCCAACGCTCCTGAAAGTTAGGTTGTTATTGTTTGAAAATACAATGACAAATACATTTTTCACACACCTAACACACACATGCATATTGAGAACAGGAGTGTGTCAAGTCAAATTTGTTTATATTGCCCAAAATCACACACAACGTCTCAAAGGGCTTTACGATCCCACGATAACAACAGTTTCTGATCTAACCCAAAGCTCAGTTGGAGGACAAGGACAAAACCTTCTCATGAAAGAAAAAAAGGTCTAAAACTTTGGGAGATGAAATTTAAGGAGAGATTCTCTCTCCTCAAACAGCCAGGTGTGCAATAGGAGCCGTAAATTGTAAGAATAAATTACATATTGGAGCGTTCTTGTCTGCTGCCCTTGTGAAGTGTGAAGCTTTGTGGGGTAACAATGTTAGTAATTACTTTGGCTGTTGGTGAGGAGTGGAGTGCCCTTATCCAATCAGTAAACGATGAGAAGAACCCAGAAGACTGCTGCGCTCACCCTGGGAGGGACTGTGGCATTTTGATGGATACGAGGATCCCTTCCCTTCAGCAAATAGTGGAGCCTAAGTGTTTCCCTAAAGTGTTTGAGGAACTCAGGGGAGAAACCATCTGCTCTGGGGGCCTTTGGATGATGATGGGGTTTTATTTAGAGCACTGTTAAGTTCTGCTGTGGTGGATGATAAATTCAAAGTTAGTAATTAGTGACTTTTGGAAGATTACTGTTATCTAGAAAAGCGTCAACGTCATTTTGTTTGGGCTGTGCGGTTTCCTGGACAATTCTTGAAAAGTGTTTTTTTTTCTCCAACTAGCTAGCAAAATATGTCTGATATATTCTTAGAGAGAAAATTGTAATTTGTAAATTGAGTCTTTGTGCGATTACAGAACCATCTTTTGATTTATCGTTCTTATATAATTTATTATTTATGTCAGTAATATGCTGTATAATTGAGTTACTCGTTAAGAAAAAGTCAATTCGATGACTGATTCTGTGACATATGAGAGATATGATGATGCTTTGATTTGTCTACCTGAGGGTTTTTTTTCCACTATCCTTTCCCAACATCTATTGCACTTGTTATTTTTGAAAGTATTTTTTTCAGAGCAAATTTCCTCCTTTGTTTGGCATTAAGATGTCAAAATTGCCTCCGGTTGTAATGGCTGAGTAACCTCAGAAAGATGTTTGGGCTGCAGACACTGGCGCTGGCTAATTGTTTATTATTCATGAAACCATTCAAGAGGTTTACCCGTCCTTAAGGATCTGATGTGGTTTCATTTGGGAGAGCTGGATTTTATTGTTATTAAAATAAAATCGTTGCTTAGAACAGTACGGTGCTGAGAAAATCGTTGGACATTGTTTCCAGACGTCACTTTGTCTCCCCCTGGTGGCACAGGTAAGAACTTCGACCGTATAGTTTTACTTCGTCGTCAGAGTATTGATGGGCATTGATAAGCGCAGGTTTCATTGCAGCTGTAATCTATGTTAATTTGCACCTTTTATTGCTAATACAAGCATCGTCGGCGTGTATAATGTTGATAACAACGACCATTTAGTTATTATTATTACCAATAACTGTTCATTTATCCCCTCTCTAGAAATTGCCTTCCAATTGTTCGGATTCAGGACATTTGTTTTACATCTTTTCAGAATCTGGGTGTGGTTTGTCTGTCCTATATGTTTTGGGGGGCAGGGCTAGGGAGAAGGGGGACAAGGGGCATGTAAATGGGGGCACCCTGCCAATGTGGGTGTATTTTGTTCCCAAATGGTACGAGATACTGAAAGTACTCTGGTGGTACTGAACTCTACCTTACCAGTAACTGGAAATAACTCTGGTTTTATCAAGGGAGCCGTCTGTCAAAGGTTTAAAAATTGAACTTTACAACCAAAAGATATTTCTCCATCATTCATCTGTATATTGGCAAACACGGAGCCACAAACCAAGTTCGTCTATAGAGTCGCATTTAACTACGGGTGCTTCCAAGGGTCATATTAAACGGGAAAGGGTCGTGTGGTGGATCACTGGTTTAAGCATCTCTCCACTGTAACTATCACAATAAAGCAGAAAATGCCAAAAATAGTCTTTGTACATGGTTATATTAGTACAATATATTAATATGCAATTAACGGCATCAAAGGAATTAAAGCACACATTTTTATTAACGCATTATCACCTTTTTACCATGTTAAATTGCCGAAGTATTCCCAATGCTGGATCCTGGTTATTTGGTGTAAATGTAAAAATGCTACAGGAGCACGTTTCACTGAGTGATGATGAAAATATTCCCAGTGCTCCGTCCACCATCAGTCCAAACCATATTACTGTGGTGAAAATGACATATCTCTCTACTTTTACACTCTTTGTGTTCTAATCTGTGAAATTCTCCTGTGTGTTACAGAAACGGATTAACGCAGTTCATCCTGCAGTTTG
>OMNV01013209.1:0-22139 GCA_900303265.1 Brotula barbata
ATGGAAGGATGGATGGATGGATGGATGGATGCATGGATGGATGATGGATGGATGGACGATAGATAGATAGATAGATAGATAGATGGATGGATGGATGGATGGATGGATGCATGGATGGAAGATAGATGGATGGAAGATAGATAGGTAGATAGATAGATAGATAGATAGATAGATAGATAGATAGATAGATAGATAGATAGATAGATAGATAGATAGATAGATAGATAATGGATGGAAGGATGGATGGATGGATGGATGGATGCATGGATGGAAGATAGATGGATGGAAGATAGATAGATAGATTGATAGATAGATTGATAGATAGATAGATAGATGGATAGATAGATAGATAGATAGATAGATAGATAGATAGATAGATAGATAGATAGATAGATAGATAGATAGATAGATAGATAGATGTTTCTAACTGCGAGATCTAAAAGCATATACAGATTAGTGTATTATCCCATTACAGCCACTCTGAATGCTGTGATGCAGAGAGATACAGAACAGGCTGATCCCATCAGAGGACATTAAATGGGGCCAACACTCCTTTCTGCTTTCACAGGGATCCTACCGAGCAGCAGGCCTGCACGACGCTGTGACCTCACTCCATTGAATTAAACAAATAAATTGCTACTAAACTCACTCTCTGACGTGAACGTGATCCGGCTCGGACGAGAGCAAAGCCACAGTCGACGTCTCGCTGTACTCTGATTTTTTTTTTGATTTTTTTTTGTTACGACTGTGATTAAGACACTCATAATGTGACCATGACGACAGCTCGCCAGGTGAGGAAATGCGTGCAGAGGTGACGTCGCTGATTATCACGTTTCTACGCTTGAGTGAATTCATTTGTGATGGAAAATTCTAGGTTTATACGTGCGTTGATTTATGTCCATTTCCGTCCAATTATGGTGTATTATCTATTCCTGTAATTGAAGTATGATATGCGTTTTAATCTGTATGTAAATGCACTGAGTGATGATAAAAGGCTGCATCACAAACGTAACACGAGCAAATCTTGAGATTCAAATCGAACGTATCGTTCAGCGTCTAAAGTCACTCAACAGGACATAACGAATCAAACGTCCAAATATGGCAGAACGTCCCAATGAATCATAATATCTGCGGCTTTGCCGTTGTATATTTAAAAGCACTCAGTGCGGCAAAGACTGTTGATTCCTGCGGGCAAAGGCTAGCATGTAACGCCGGCGTGTTCCGTGACTTTGAATTCTGTACGTAAGGAGGACGCTCATAAATGAAAATGAAAGAAAAAAGGGGAACGTTGCAAATAACCCCCGAAGCGGCCTCTTTAAAGAAGCAGCCTCAGCATAAGGTATTCACTTTGCAGATAAAGACACTCTTCCCGCTCATAATCAACATATACAGTTATGCATCATTTTCCCACTGATAGCAGGAAAAGAATTAGCTCAAATTATTTTAAGTTTTTGTTAATTACTTTTGCAGCCCGAAGCTGTTCACTGCAGCAGCTCGTGCCTCAAACTACCGGAAAGTTTACGCTCGCTCCGTCTCTTCGGCTGACTTATAATTCACGCACTTATCACCCCGGCGAAAGTAATGCTTTATGAAGCATTTTGCTCTTTATCTGTATGTACACCTCCAATGCGATCACATGGCTAAATGATATTTCTGCTAACACTCATCCTTTAAATTAAAAAAGCAGTGGGCATGCATTTCTGTGGGTATAATCTAATACTCCTGATCTCAATGGGTCATTTATGGAGGGTTTTATAACTCTAATTACCTCACCCAATTACAGTATATCAACTTTTACTGGTCCATTGTATTCCCAATATGCATCAGCTGGACAGATTTCACCGTGGCAGAAGAATATTTGTCCTAAATTAGATGGCGTAGAAACAAACCCCGAGTTGGATACAGAGCTCTATAACTGCAGAACACGATTATTACAAAATATATATATATATATATACTGCATCTTTAATAGAATAGCACATATATTAGCGCTGGAGATTTTTACTTTCAGTACCTCAACCCGGGGTGAGCCGGAGCAGCGTGAGAGCGGTCCTACGGTCCGAAAGTGACACCAAGGTTACATCCTCCATCTGTGACTCACAGTACACATTTGCATACAGTCACAAAGTACAGCCGTTTAACCTCTTAGCTACCGCTGTCCCACCATTAGTACGTCAGAGCTGCATGAAAATGAACATCTGATATACGAGTTGAATCATTCGGCCGTTGGGGTTTTGTTTATTAATGGAATCTAGATACGATTTACGGCAGAGCAAAGCTAACGTGTCTTGAAAATGTGGTGCGTCACGTGTTCCAAAGAAGTCTGGCAGCTAAACATACTTATGATGAGCACGTATTGAGATAGAAAATGTGGTAAATGTTTCATAAATAAGTTATAAAATACAGCATCCAAAAATGTATCTAAATAAAATACATTTAGTTTTTTGAAGATGCAAGAAAAAACACTCTGATGCAGACTACATGAAACCTTTAAAGAAATATTTAGTTTTTGTTTTGTTTTGTTTTAACTGGATTCATTCAGTTATTTAAGTTTACTTGTCATGTCGTTGGACATCCGAGAAACAGCAAGAACTCTGACTTTGACTGTTATTTCCAAGGTCAAAAATTTTAGCACTCGGAGAAGCTTGGAAGGCACCATTAGCTGCTAGCTACCTTGCTACTGTTGCCCTCTAACATCATATTAAAACGTTTGAATTTAAGTGAAATGTCCACTGATATTTCAGGGAGACTATGGAATAAAACAAAATCAACCAAACCATTCCATCTTTATTGCTGATATCCTCTCAGATGCTAACAAACATAGTTTGATTCAGCTAGCCTCCACTTAGCGATGCTACATGAGGCAAGAAACATTTAGCTAAGTGACTTTTTTTAATCTTTTTTTTCTTTCACAAAGTTTATTCATAAATTCAAATTAACCTGAAAAATATGTATACAACTTAAAAATATTGAGACTATTAAGCATTAGCATGAACAAATTAAACTACTTTAACTATTTTTCAAATACAAAACTAGAGACCCTTTAAGCATTTTGATACAATATATTTTTTAAAGACAGTGAAATATAAAATACAATATACGTATTTCATACATAAAATGTATATTACAAAAATTCTGCCATCCCTGACTGTAACAATTAAATAAAGTTAAACTGTGACAGTAGGAATGCATGACGATGCTGCAGACACCGACACTGGGAAACAAACGGAATACGTGTTGCATATCCCAGACACACAAAAAAGTAACAGTATTCCATTACAGTTAAACTGTAAAAAAACTACACAAAGAATTACAGAAAAAAGCTGTAATCATTATATTAATGATGCCTTTAGTAAAAAAACGAGGATTACTTGCAGGGTTGTGATTTCAAATGAACGATTTTCTGCCAAGCACACGGGCAAACAACACCTCTCCGAACAGCACCCTCCTCTCCAGGGAAGCAGCTGCCAGTTCACCAGCCTCAACTGACAATACTGAGCAGCTGAGCCGTTATTCTATCGGCAGAACGCAGCCTTAACATTTTCTCATATGTGATTTTGCCAAAAAAAAAAAAAAAAAAAAAAAGGGACTCAGCCTCCTAATTGGGGAGTTACATTACAAGGATTATATATTTTTCTAATGAAACATATAAAAAATAAAATAAAATGGCCATCTATGAGTCGGTTCCGTTTCACCGCTACACTTAATAGCTAATGCATGTAACAGCTGCTTATGTTCATAGTTGGACTTATATTGATGTTATAATTAACAGTAAACACGCCGTCTGTTTGTTCTTTGTTCAAAAATGTTCTCATAGTTTCCCAAAAATTATCCTTCATTTTTTTTTGTTGTTGTTGTTCCAAGTGTTCGGCCTCGTCGGGAGCCGTTCGATTGAAGATGAAATATTGGTCAGTTTGTTTTATTGAAAAGGAAAATAGTGATAATGTTAAAAGAACAGTGGCTATTATCCGTGCTGTAAGATTTTATGCAACCTTGTAAGTAAAGATTGAATGTTCTATTCTATGCAGTAAGTTTTTGATTCAAAACCAGACGATCGCCTCATCATCATTCTCAACTTGGTTAATTTGACACCCACATCGTCCAACCAGTAACGCCTTGTTTATAACCTATCCCTGCTGTCAACCCAACTTAGTTAAAATACAGAAAAAGACAAAAAAAACAAGTTATTTCAATCTACTTCGATGAATTTTTGAATATTTTAGTATTGCATATTGCACCCTTGCATGGTGCTAACATTCCCAAAATATAAAACCTGTAAGGTTCAATATAGAGTTTGGGGAAAGTGGAAATAATTGCCAGGCTTAAGTAGATATTTTCGATTTACTTACGCTAGGAGCCGAATTGCTGTAAATGTTTTGTGACTATTTTCATTATCGATCTGCCGGAAATGTGGTACCTCGCACCGTGCAACCGGCAACTCGGTGACAAAGCTGTTAATGTTCTGCAAAGAATGTGCAAATTGCAGAAACGAGTCCAAGTGTGGGCAGAAAACACTTCTGGTACTTAGAACCAGTGATGGAACAAATTTGGTCAAATTGGTAAAGTGCCCAAAGGGAGGAGGGAGATGTTCCACGGAAAACCAATTCCAAGCTTGGGTGAGCTCAGGATTGTTTGGAAACTCTCCAATCTGTGGGCCTGCATTGAATTGCGTGTCAGGCAGAGACTGTTAAATAAGATTAGAATAAGGACCAAGAGAGCAGCACAGGTAGCTCACAGGACGGCTCTGTAACGTCCAACCGCTGTTATTCTTTATTAACAGCCGTACACACCAGCCAAAGCACACACACACTGCAGAAACACCACACAGGCTGTCGTGTAAAGTCAGCGGACGGTCGCAGGGAACATGAAGGGTTTTAGGTGCATTATGAGCTCTGTTTGGAACACATCCCGTGTCCTGCTTTGATTTATTCCTAGTGGCACCAATTAGGGATTGGCCAACTCCTGGAGGAGATGAAGAGCAGTCGATGGATATGTCATGGGATTGTATGATCAAAGCGCAAAGAGAGAGAGAGAGAGAGAAAGGAATCGTATTTAGTTTTAGATTCACTGCGCCGTCAAGAGACCTGGATTGTGTTGGAATGGCGTAAAACGTCGTGAAATGCTAAATGAGGACTTTAGATCGACGTGTACGTGTGAGGCCCTTGGAGACAGGGTGACCCCCCCGGAACCTCTCCTTTGGTTCATTTCATCAGGTTTATGCTCCAAGCATTTAAAAAAGGCCCAACGATGCTCTTGGCTTTACATTATATGTTCTTCAGTGAATGGCTGCCAGACGAAGTAATCGCTGTATAAAAGGAAACACGGGAAGGATGCAGTCTGCTCACATTCCTTCATACTGACGGAGTCATTTTGTGTGCCACTTCATATCTAATAATGTAGTAGAGTATACAACCAATATGTAACTATATGTGCATATAACTCACAATTACTTTGATTTTGTGATTTCTTCTGAACTAGGTGGTGCGACGGCGTTGGGAGTAGTACCGACTGAAAGAAGGTGCCTGGATCCGGCGTCCTCCATGCTAATACATGCAGGTTAAGTGATTTGCCCGTAGGTGTGTATGAATGCGTTTGCGTGGCGACCGATCCACAGCGTACCCTCTCTATCGCCTAACGACTGACGCCACCCCGTGATCCACTAAATGCAGCAAATGTCACACATCAACGACAGAAACACCGATTATAAACAGCAAATCACGGCTGGATTGTGACATTCCAGTACATTTGAATACATCGTATAATTTCAGACATCCTTACCGTCAAAACCGAATCAGAAAACGTGAGCGGTGAGAAACGGGTTAAATATGAAGGTTCTGGAATTAACGGGCAACCTCTCTTCCTTTTTTCCTCCGCTTGGTGCTGTTTGACTGAGACAGATGGGGAAGGTAAATCAAGGCAGCTGAGTGGAGAGCACTGCTGACAGCACATTAGAGCCTCTCTCAATGAACTGTCACGAGCACACAGTGAAAGTAAAGTTTGATCATACGTGGCCGCTGTCCTGTCAGACATCCTTAAAAGCAAATGGGGCCTAAGTGCTGCGGAGCTCTGAATGAGGCTGAGATGACAGTTGTAGCTGGAGCAAAGAGAGGGCACGGGCACTCCATCCTCCATCCAGCAAAAAGGACAATGAGGTGAGGAGGAGTCGGGCTGCTTTTCTCGTCCTCCACCCTCAACCTTTGCGGTAAAAGCATCTGACAAAGTGTCAGTCCGACACATCGTCATTTGGCCCGTTCGGAGGGAGCTGTTTAAATCAGGGGAAACGTCACGCCTTCATTACTGCCCGCCACGCCGCAACTTTGAATGTTTAAAAATAGGTTTAAAACCAATATCAGGGAATGTTAATTCACTTTCTACTCCGGCATCCAATTTTTATGGCAAATATTGTCTCTGGAGCGCATTAATAATGTTTTTAATAATGTGTTGAAGTAACTCTGATTCACTTCCAGTTAGCAACGTTTGCTGTCGTCGCGGCGTGAAGTGGCTTTTTGGGAAATGCGGTCATGAGAACCAGGCCACCGATTTGATGGCCGAAAACCAACACGACGAAAATCAGGTGGAAGTTACGCGATGGAGAGAGAAAACCACAACTTTCTGTCAATTCTTTCCAATTTGAAAATCTGCGGCAAAATCAAGCATTTTTGATCGCAACAATCACAACAAGATTTCTGTGAAATCCTGGAGGGCCTGATTGGGCTCGTTGAAGCCGGCTTTGTTTGGTGCACGCTAACCGTTAGATGACGTTGTTGTGTGTTCTGGTATGAATCCACGCTCTCTACACAGGTGAATCATGGTCCGCCCACAGTCTGGACCAAAGTGATACCTGGATTAAACAGGAAGTAATAATAAAATAAAGAGTCAGGAAATATGTGATGATGACAACATTAAAAAAAAAACACACATTTGAAATCTTCAACCAAAAACAAGCTACAAAGGCTTTTAGAGAACCACCTAACAGTGTAAAATTAAGTATAAAAAGACTCAAACAGACACAACTTCTCATTATGAGATCTGTTCTGCATCGCCATCGTTACCTGATAGTAACGTCATAAAAGTAAGTTATAAAATCGCAATTCAGTGAGCTTTGGGAGATGAACAAGTGAATAAAAAGAACGAAAGGACTCGAAGCTTTGAATCAAACGTGCAATGTAGACATCCACTCGCCTCCTTCAGCACATTATTTATTATCTCTACAGCTATTATTAGAATATCTACTTTGTCCACAAATAAACAATAACTCAGAACAGTCATTATTTACTCGGATAGCAACGTAACAAACAAGTATTGAATTACTGGAACAGTAGAAGCTGAAGTCCTGAGCAACTGAGAAACAATAAGAAAAGTTCATGTATAGCAAAAACACACCAAAAGTTTGACGCTACACTTGAAACTGCTTCTACGAGCACTGTGAGAACTGTGAAAAGAACAGGAAGTGACATCACTCATCTGTCATCCCCAAGCCATACGCCATGCCAAAGCGTGTACTGGCCCTTTAAATGATTGATCATTGAGAAGGATGTGTTGGTGCCACTGGAGGAGAGTGTATGAAACACTCAGCTACACCTACACCACGTGTGTAATTCACTTTTAGGGGCTATATACTTTTAAAAGTAATAACAATGTTATCAAATTCACTTAGGCCTAAGTACGGTGAGTGCCGATGTATTGCTTTACCCTGGTGACGTCCGTGTAGGCCCTATACGAGAACTCGCTTGGTATCTATTTACATTTATTCTTCTCAATAGAGATGGAGTAAAAGGCTGTGACTTGATTTAAAACAATAAGAGCACAGTAAGAGCGAGATACCGGCCTTGCTTAAGCACAATTGGATTTCTTTTGTCCATTGCAAAGCTGAGAGAGACTGTCCCACTTTATCTCAAACGGGCTGTTCCACTTTAGCTGTGTCTGACCGAGTGGGACGACCGAAGAAAGAAACTCTTTCCAAAACTCAAGAGTTATATTAGTTTGGGTTTTCATTTACTCTCGGTAAAAATGTTATTCCATAGATACTGGACTTTATACAAGTTGGAAAATAAGCAATGGAGTGGCAGACAGCTCAAAAAGCTCCTGATATGAATGAATTTGGATGACAGGATGTAGTCAGGACGATGGACCAGACGACGGCCATTAACCCCACAAGGCCTCAGTCCTACTACAGCAAACAGACTCTACAATGCTGCTTATTACAGCTTATAACCTCTGCCAAAGATGATCAGGGCCAAACCTTGACTTCTAGTAACATTTCTCTAATTGATCTAACACTTCTGTTGTGAATTCTTTGGTGTGATTCTCTAACTACTTTAGAAACTTGAGATTTCACGCTCACGGTTTAAGTCCTAGATATTCTTCTAAATACTGCGCTGCCATTAAGAGCCAAAAAGAAGAAAGAAAACAACATAATGATAATAACACGGCTTAATGAGAAACATCTGGAGCTATTTTCTGAGTTGCTGTATTCATTTTAACCCTTTAACCACTGGTAAATTAGTAAATGAGTACACTTTCAGACATTATTTTGCATAAATGTAATGTGTATTTTTACATAGCTATTAATAATTGAGTGCAAAAGTTTCAAAAACTTAAAATAATTTCCATTAAGTTAGCGTTTTCTTTTTAAATTTTAATTTCTCTTTTTGATTGATGGGTATCATTGTGTACAGATTTCCCCAGAATGCACCTTGATGTACCTTGGATGTCTTTGTCTATGTCTTTGGATACTTTGGGCATTTTTTACAATTTAAAATCAAACATCTGGATTCAAATTGGCACCAAATTTGAATGTCTTCCTCCCTGAGCCGTGCCCCACCCTTCCTCCAAGATTTGTTGAAGCCAGTTAGAAACTTTTTGGTAATCCTGCTAACAAACTAACCAACTATTGGATGCAGGGAAAAACAAAAAGTTTCTCATTCGAACCTGTTGGTGCAAAATTTTTGACGTCTTTACAAAACGTCATTTAATTCTGACTCATCATTTTAAGAGGCTCTCGCATCTGTAGATAACGATGTCTGCTATTGTTGCTTTTGAAAAAAATAAATCTTTATTATCCCAGGCTGTGCTCGTCTAATTGCGGACCACCGTCTGTAAAGACAATGGGAGGGCTGTGGTGGAATCAGGTAGACAGCTGTGTCCTGACTTATTTCAATGAATAACTTAGCAGCCTTTGGACCAGCGGTTTGTTTACCTCAGCCCGTACCTGAACTCCAACACTGAACACTACTTCCCTCTTCCATTAGGGTGTGTGTTAAGGGCTGCGCCCACTGTTTAGCCCGTCACAGAGGTACTTCTAACCGTAGGTGTTTGGTCTCCCACATATTCTGCAACCCACTTTCACTTAGATCCCAGCGCCAGTGGGACGGCGTCCCTCATTTCCGATGCAAAAGAACACAGCCATAAGTGCCCCGCCGTACAGGGAAAACACACAAACAAAGACATCTTCAGACGTAAATTGAACTTTGTTGTTCTCAACCAATTTGTTTGGTAGGCGGCAGAGGGCAAATGTGCCGCTTTTCCAAACGGAATGTTTTACACACGTGAAAAATTTACAAGATGGGTGAGTAAGGCATGTACATTGAACGCGGGATCATCATTATGGCATTAAAAATGTAAACATTTCCAGAGGCCTTTTAGAATCCCCACGTGAGCGCATTTCTTGTGGTGAGGCTCTCAGCATTGACCATTTAAAGTTGTAACGGTCCTCGCGGGAGTTTGTCTTAAATAAAGGGAACAAGCTCGTTCGAACGCGCCGAACAAAGGACAATGGCAGAGCAGAAATGGCGGGTAAGTCCATTTCATTCTAGTTCAATGCTTTTAACGTCACCGTTACTTAGACAGACATCACCGTGAGTCTAAAAGTGGATCTGAACCAGGAGAAACAGCCATTAAGAGCAATTCAACTGCATGAAAGTAGTGTCTGACAGGTCCACTCTCAGTGACAGATGCCATTATAACCTGTAAAATGTGATACTGGCACTTTAAGGTTATATCATTTTACCCTTCAACTCTGGCAGCCCATCTGCTGCATAATAACGCTTCTTTTGTTTTAGATCAGGGGTTTTCAACTGGTGGTCCGAGGAGGGATTGCACGTAGACGTCGCCAACATCGCTCTGATGCCAAAAACCGTTCATAAAAATGTTTTACTGTTTTTAATTTGATGGTTAATTTTATGGTTTTATGTGTACAATTTTTATTTTGATTTTATTTCCTGTTTGGGAGTAATCAAATTCACTTTATTACAGTTTTGCGGCTACGTACCAAAGTCAGAAAGAGACCGTCCCAAACCGCACCCAGAAATATCGGACTAATACGTAATAAAAAGACCCTGATCTCAGCCCTGGTCCCCGACCCCCACGTCAGAGGTCCACAGGTTGATTCTGAGTCAGTCAGGACCAAAACAGTCCGAAATGGCCAACGTGTCCAACATCTGTTCATTCTTCGCTGCTTATTACGGTGACGTACGACCGTCCCCTTTGATGTTAAGGAACCGAACGCGGCGGTCAGCTCAGCACGACTTCCTCTGTGTCGTGTTTGGTGACGACGAGGTCATTATTGTCTCAGCACAAAGCAAAGCCCCTTTGTTCTCGTTTATGACAACATAGATTCCAAACCTCTCAATCAAATCTCCGCGTCCTGAGCCGCACGTCCGCCAAGAAAAAAAACCGCTTAAAACGTCCTCATCGCCACAGTTCAGATTACAATTACGGCGGGCCAGGTTTAATCATAGGATCGGTTAGTTCATTTTCTCAATGTCAACATGAAACCTTGTCAAAAAATGAATTCTGTCTTTCTCCCGGGAGATAAGCAGGCTCCACTGCACCGGGCTCATTCACAGGAAGAAAAACTTGCAGGTCACAAGGCAGCGACTTGCATGTTTTCTTATTTTTTTTCCACCCTCTCGCTCTATCCTCCCCCTCTCCTTTTTTCTGAAAACCACCCAAGAAGAGATTAATCATGAAGGGAAAACTCAACTTCACCCTCTAGCTGCAGGTCACAGTTCTTATTTCGTGTGGAATTGGCTTTCGGAAAGCAGAAGGCCTGCCCGGGGGGCAGGGACCTGATATGAGAGGAATTTGAGAATGAAGCAGAGGGGATTGATTAGCCCACTTCATATCCCACACTCCGTAAGCACAGTCCAGCTGCAATCTAACACACCGCTGAGCTGAATAGACAAGAGAAATTGGATTCCTTCCTAATATTTAACCTTCAAGTCAGCTCTAACAGCTGTTGATGGGTTGCTCTCCCAGGTAGTTACAAGAGGACTTTTTACATGTTACACAGAGAGGGAATAGAAAAGTGGGAATGTGATGACTTTTCTGTAGGTTATTCAATTAGAATGGTGCGAAGAGCAGCCCGGTCGCTGAAGCACGTCATCTGCATACAGCTGCACCGAGAGATTTCATTTTACACCTCTGCCGTGTGGGCATACGTGTGTACATCGCCCACGTTCGCACGCACGCACGCACGCGCACGCACACACGGCAAGAGCAATTAATGCCACCAAAGTAGAGAGTGCTGCTAATGGATGGATCACATACAGCCATAATGACTGACTTTGATGTTGTCAAAGCAGCCCTACTTTAGACTCCGAGCAAAAGGCATTTGAGAGAATTTCGCAATGTTTCCGCTCTTTTCATCTTTTTTCACTTGCAGATGTTGGAACAAAGAGCGATCGAATCGCTTGCCAACCCTTCAAAAGCGAGAGGGACTACCATTTATGTTTTATTTCAATCTGATCAGCGGATAAGAATCAGAGAAGGCGATTGATCAGCGGTGCATTTCAACCACGCTGTGATCTTATTAGACAAAAAGAAAAAAAAAAAAGAATATCCAGCAACTTCATTTATGGGCCGGAGAGATGCGGCTCGATCACGTGCACCCGCCCGCCGTCGTCGTCGTCGTCGTCGTGCCCGTCTCGGAGAAGTGTTGATAAGAGAACAGGATGTCATCAGGCTCTTTTCTCAAGTCATTAAGCCATTCAGTTTATTCCAAGCAAAGTGTTGCCCATTTGAATGAGCACATTAGCGAATGTCTTATGATAATTAAGTGCTTGACTTGCAAAATTGCAGAATCTGATTCATTAGTAGAGTCACACATTTTATATTAGCACCTTATTTCGTTCCAGCGCCGCAGCAACGCCTGAAGACGTGCAGTCTCTTCCCTCGCTGCGATCACGACCGCAGCAGCAAACTGAGATTGTCGCAGAACGAACGCTGTAAATCTACGCTCATTTTACGAGCGGAGGAACGCTACATTCGTTTTTTTTCAGAGCGGTTTCTGTCTTTTTTCATATTTTTCACACATTTTTTGATATTCTACAACAACTCTGCATATCAGTGGAGAGTCATAAGAGGATAGAATCCTCGCAAAGCCGAGCTTAAGTGAGAAAATGTCATATTTTTCCTTAGTTACGTAAATGACAAGTGTTTGTTGATGTTGTTCATGAGCACATTTGGATGGACGTGTACAACCTTTTACAGCAGAGCACTGATGACACCCCAGTGTCAGATCCAGATCGTACACAATCATGAATGTGAAATGTAAAGACAAAAACAAAAAAAAAAAAAAAAAGACCATAATCAAACATTGAGGCTCGTAATGTGAATGTTGCTTAAAGAGGAAGATTCAAAGTAAACTTGGCCATAGTTGATTTTTATCCTCTCCCCGCTAGAATGTAGGTCAATTTCTAAAGCGCATTTCAGGTGCAGGAAAGCAATTCAATAAAGCAGTCTGGTACAAATCTATAGATAAATGATGCTTCACGTTTAATTACAGTGAAGATTTCGTCTTTACTTCAATGATTGTGTCAATTAGTCAACACGGGGTTTTTCCTAATTCATCAAGAACGGTGGCCTAATTCGGTGTGTGTGTGTGCGAGATGAAGACGAGGAAGAGGATGAAAGAGGAGAAGTGCGTGGAAGTATTGGACGACGTTGTTGATTTTACTTTTTTTGATTCGATAATTCTCGGGGTGAACCAACCTTCCGCAGTCTGCCGAAAAAAAGTTGGAGAAGAATACCGGAAACGGGTTCGCACAGCAACAAACTAAACAAACCCGGCAAACAGTCGGCGTGTCAAAACTCAAAGAACACGGGACTCTCCAGCAAATACGCGGCACACCGAACTAATCCACAGGGGAGTCCATCCAGGGACCTTGAAACTATACTCACAACACAAATTAATTGGGAAAGAATAACTAATTCTGACATTCCCCGAAGAGGGTCTTTCATCTTATAAATAGTGGCGACAAACTTGTGTATTTTTGCTTAAGTAACACAACACTGCAGATGATAGGATTCGTTTGGCTCAGCCTCAGGGGCCCAGCACGACAAAGAACACTTGTTTAGCAGCTGCATAACCAGGTCCCAACATGGGCCTGTGACTGTGCCCGAGCTCACCTAGAAAAGTCGCTCCATTTGCATTCCGCCTCTCCAGACGCTCGGCGACACAATCTAAGGGGATGCAGCTTCCCACTGATGACATTGGAGGCTCACACATAAATTAGACTTTATTCCCACATCTCTCCCCCCCTTTTCTCCCACTGCTGCTCCTCCCCTCTCCCCCCTTATTTGTCCCATGGCTTCGTCACATCAGAGTTCATGCAAAGTAGCGACTGAGATTCAACTTTAAAGTTTTTCCATCTAATTACAGGCTGTATTTACTTTCCCGAGGCGGCTACGAGAGCCGGCGTATCTGCTTTTTAAGTCTTGCAACCAATATTTAATCCGGCATTCAACACGTCCTTTGGAATAATAAATCAGTGTAAAATAAAGTTCAAGTATTCAAACCAAGACAGCTACAACATACTTTCATTTACTCAACTGAACATAATATCTTAAGTTCCCACCGAATGTATGGACTCTTTTGAACTTTGTTTTCTTCTTCCTTTATGGGCTTTATGAAACATTGGTTGTTGCTAGCATTGTTGGATTTTTACAGTTTTGCTTCTTCAATCTAAATATTTAATTTTCTACCTGTGAACAATACTCCCTTTTGATGGCCATAAATATCATGCATGTCATAAATAATGTTCGTGTATGGAAAGTTATGCTCCGACATTCACCATCATGGGGAATGAGGTTCTGCTAGCCCCATACAGCAAAGCATAGCTGAGGTTCCCAATTAGTTGTTAGCATCTGGCTGGTTGAACAAAGCCATGAGGTAGCAACACGCTAGCTAGCAGCACCAGCGAGTATCACGACAGAATTTGCGGTAGAAAAAGTGAAGAGGTTCAGACTTACAATGTTATCTTCTGTGCTATCCTGAGGGAGACTTTGTGGCTAATGGCACATTAACATAGACACGTTATATTTCCTCGAGTAGACAGATTTGATTTTATAGCTAAACTATCTTAGAGAGATAAAGTTGAGTTGATGGGCTAATGGATGGTTAGGTTGCGCTAATCTAATAGGACACTATCGTCAATGCAACCTACTTCCATCTTGACTCTTGATGCTTTCACTTTCAACTCACCTCAGCAGTGCTATCACCATGCTAACATTGGGCTATCTGCCTGCCAAACTTAGCAAGTTCTTGACTGGCAGTTTGGGAAATTCACTTCTTGCATACTTTTACTGCTAGCAAAGAAATGGCAACCTTTACCATCATCGTATGACCGAATTACAGTTAAATATTTGTCCTTTTCTAGTCTGTGGTGTATTTTGCTGACGAAGACGGCGCTAACGAAAACTAGCATGCTTTCACATTGGAGTTTTAGGAGTTTTTTTCAAACGGTAAACAGTTTCATTAGCTGACGGTAGACTTGTCTATCTCATACAAATATGGAGCGACTCCATCAACACACCGGACCACATGACCTCCGAAACTAAGTTCCTAAACACAACAAAATTAAATATACATTGTTTGCTTGGGTTCCGCATGAATGATGAAGGTAACTACAGCATCAAATTAAATCAACATATGTCTTGGCTTCGGTCTACTGCATTTTAGTAAGTTTTGGACTTGCTATTTTGTTAGCTTGGCTGCAAAAAGTTTGCGAACACAGTCTGATATACTCAAAACAGAAAACGAGTCAAATCCTACTTAGGCACGACTAAATCAGAGCGAACCCTCTCAGCTCCACCGAGCTTATACTAATGTTGATCTTGATGTAGACGTATTATCATTAGAATGCCAGCATTGCTTTTGGCTTTTTATGTTGTGACAGCATTTCAGACACACACACACACACACACACACACAGCTCTCTAAAGGTAGCCTTGGCAGTCTACCATTTCATATTCTATAGATCATTTCACAGTTTCATGCATTCTAAAAGGCTCCAAGTTGATTTCCTGCTACAATATTTGCTGTCAACAGCTGGCAGGAAGTACATTTGGACCCTCGCTGTTTCCTAGCAATGCATCCGATATTATTTTTTACTGATAGATGTTCAAATCCAAACACACGTTTCTCCTTCTGAGAAATTTCATGTAATACAAGGCAATTTTATAACTGTTACTAGAAATGAAAGTATTAGACATTTTTCCATGTAATTGTGGTAGAAATGATGAATGGTTAGTTTCTCAGCATTTTTGTCAATGCTAATTCCACCATAGTGACGAACAAACAAGGTCATTTCTGTTACACAAATAAGGCGGAGGATGTGGATGAAATGTGTCAGTAATGGAGTTTGAAATCTCAAATTGAAAAATTGGAAAAATAGATAGCTAATTTGCACAACTGTACTTGGTGACTTACGATATCTAACGTTTCATTGTGTGATGGATGTGTACAGAAGATAGAAGTTCCCGCTATAGTTTACATACATGCAACACATATGTTTGTACTGTATATGCGTGACGTACGGCGGTCAATCTTACATTCTAAATGGAAAGCGCTCAAGCAAGGAAGTTGTACATGCAGCGCTGGAAGAAGATGATGAAATCTTTTTTTTTTTCTGCATGACGGACAAAATATTGGGACAACGGCAGCTACAGCTCTGTTATCAGTTGGGGTTCAGGTTCTGTCGATGTGATTAATGTTTGGCTGAACGGTGTTAGGACATGTCACTGTAAACCTCGCCAATGGCTATTTTCACTTTATAGCCCAAGCTCTTGGTCTGTGAGAAAACTTGATTGAGAGATTTAACGACATAACGATTATGGATTTGTGGAGAGCTACAAGTTTGCAGAAAGCTAATCTTAATATCGTGGGATGAAAACAGCAAGAGTTACTTATGAAAACAATAAACTTTTGATTGGCATTTGAACTATGTGCTATATTTTGTGCAAAACAGTCGGTGGAGACACGGTTTCTGATTTTATTTGAAAAAAAATTATAATTCCGATGCCTTTCAGATTGAATGGAAGGCTGTATGAGTAGCCATTTATAAAATGATAGGCCACAAGGGGGCTCTCCTGGGTCTACTCTGAATATGGGACATTTCGAGTTGTTTCGGAATAGTAAGCTAACGTCTTTTACAGTGTATGTCCATTATAGCCTGTAAACTGTAGCTTTTACAGTAGCATTAACTGTAGCATTAGCATCCTTTCAATAGGTCCATTTGACAGGGGACAAAAGGAAGACAGAAGACCGCTTCAAACACCGGCCCCAACCCATCCTTGCCTTTCCAGACAGTCACACTCATAGCTGGCACATCATTTGCTTTTGCCGCAAATGTGATCATTCATTTACTCTTCCCGGTGACACATTTTTTTTTTTTTTGTCTAATTAAATATAATTTTGAACCTCTTTAAATCCAACTTCATCCAAATGCACAATCTAATTTTTCATTTGCTTTTGTACATGATATAAGACATCAAGTCAATAATTTATTAAATTACTTTTCCCCATTCATTTTCTTCTATCTATAATTGATCTCTCCAGTTGAAATTCTGTTGTTCCTCTTACTCAGCCAGTCTGCAGAGAGGCTGCGTGACATCACTGCGAACAGGGCCTGAGCCTCCTTGTACCCTCAACACACACACACACACACACACACTCACACACAGTTTATAATGCATCAAGCAAACTTTTAAAACACAATCTCTGCCACCTGTGACGGTATTTGATACATATTGATCAGTTTCTGGCATCTGAAACCAGTAATTCATGTTGTTGTCAGATTGACTCTACTGTCTGTCATTGTTTAAGATACCGCGCTCATCCTGCTGGATTTTGTCACGTTAGGCTGGCGTATGAGCAATGACAAACAAGATGATATAAATGTTAAAAATATGAAACGGTGATATTGATTTTTTTTTTAAATCAGATGTTTTGTTTGCTGCTGTATCTTATGCAATAAGTCAACTATGGTTAGGGCAGTCTCACTCTCTCTCCCTGTCTCGCTCTATTTTAACCGAACTTGGCTACATTTTTGTGTGTGCCATCCACACATCGCAAGGCTAGCTAGCTGGTGTTAATGTTACAAAGTCCTACACATATTTTTGACCTCAGGCAGCCCCAGCTGGTACTCTAGTACTTACATATTTGAGATAATTACTTATTATGCACCAGTGCACTTTCAATACAAGGTACAGCCACACTGATAATATCTTGATTTCCAATGTGCAATACTGTGGATGAGTGACAGTCAGTTATGTATTAACCAAGGCTGAGTTACACAATGTTTATTAATACATACAGTATGTTCAGGGAGGTCCAAGGAGGTACACTGTAGGTTGTACTTCGTACACAGGCACACACACACGCATCCACAAACATGCACACTCAAATCAATTTTTTTTAAAACTTGAGTACCAATATAATCAACAAGTGTTTGAGTATTGACAGTCTTGATGATCTTTCCATAGTTTAACCAGTTGAGTTTGCCTAACTTAACCATGCCTTAACTACACGGTAGTTGCACTGTGTGGATCTAGCAAATGAAAAAAAAATTCCTAAAACATCTGAAAAATACTGCATGATTTTTGTACTAGCATCTAACACCATAATGTTGTGCGCGAACACCCAAAGTGGCCAATTTTCCTTGGCTGTAGACGTACTTTTTACTTTCTGAATGCATTATTAGGCTGTTGGGTTGTCCTTCATCGACCCCCTGTAGTTGCACGATGTCCTACCTCTTTTGTGAATAGTCTTCTCAAAGAAACAAACAGGAACTCCTGCACAAGGACATAGTTCAACAGCTGCAAAGAAGGACAAGGCAGAGATCTAATCCAGCTGTTCCCTGATTGCTAATACCAAGAAAGACAGGAATATACCATTCATTATTTGCGGCCGTTAATTGTCTGCACAGACAGTCTGCTTCTCATCATATCAACTCTGAACCACTTAAGCCAGAGCAAACCCAGTAGCAGCTTTTTACTTGGGTCGAAAATGTAAATGATGCTATTATTGGGGAGGAAAAAACAACAACAGAAGATAAAGGGGACTTCCAAGTTATTTGAAACAAGGACCCCGACTGTCCACCAACGGGTTCTTTCGCCAGAGCAATTGAAAGTGATAGCAAGCGACATAGCTACTGCCTTACCTAGTCTGTCCCTGTGAACATGAAAGTCATTGCATGAATGTAGTGCTGTGAAAAATAAGTAGTAACAAGTATAAGAAGAAATAGCACAGCCTGCACGATCAGATTGAAAGATCTTTGAACTTTCTTGGAGGTCTGCTCTACTCTGGAAGTGCGTGCTAGCAGTACTTTAACTATGCATACAGGTCAGACTTACACAAAAAGTGACAAGGAGAAACAGGACACCTAACTTTGTGCACGCTGTGAAGACACAAATCCTTGTTTTTGTCGCCTGTTTGTTGCTAAATCAAGACATGCTGACAACCATCAAACATTTCAAATTTATTACTGTTGGCCTTCTGAAAAAAGGGTGTATTATATCCGATATTGAGTGCCTAAATGAGTTCTGTAGGACACGAACTGTGCAGATGGTGCAAAAGTAGTATTTTTCCCTCTGGACTTAAGTGGTTGAAAGATTACTGCAGCTAATATAGCCCTGTGATTGCCTCACCACTTTAGACTTGAAAGATGCTTATTTTCATGCCACAGTGGCGCCCAGACATGGAAACTTCCTCTGTTGTGCTTTCAAAAGTGGTTTGAATACAGCACACTCCTTTCAGCTCCTTTCTAGCCTTACTGTGTCAGTAAAGTGCTCCGAGCCTCCACAGTGCAATGCAACATGCCAGGTTTTCAGTCTAAATACTCACAAACAAGTCCAATTCTGCAAACCAGTTCAGGGATGTTACCTGACCTGATCACAACAATGACAATAGGTCTACAGAAAGGAGGTCAAGGTGTTCATGGACAACTGAAAAACCAAGTTCTTCACACAAACAGACCCTTCCCAACTTTTACAGATGAAGACCCTCATTGATAAGTGTGAAGTTTTATGTTGGATGAATGGGGTGCTTAAGTGGTTCTTGTTTGCTAACAGAAATGGAGACACTTGGTGAGTCTGGACTACTTGTGGATTCCATTTATCTTCCCAGTTCAATTTAATCTTCCCACTGATTCAAACAAGGCAACATTTGGTCAAATTTAGCACAGAATCTGTTGGCGAAACCTGTGCAATATACAAATAAAAATACACATTGTGAACACTTTTTTTTTTTTAGCCTTCTGCCTGTTTCTGTTTGATGTCATATGAGATCGTACTATTCCTTACAAAAGAGCATCACTCAAAAAAAACACACAAAATCACGCAAATTTCAGTTTAGTGGGCCTTTTACAGTTTGTCGTAGCACGTGTTATAATATGTAACCCTAACTAGTCAGATAGTAGCCTGTGTTTGATAGGTTTTATTTGTCTTATGTCACCTTATTTATAGGTATAAATTGTATGACTGTATGAATCTAGTATAGTGTATTATTTGTAGATACATTTTGTTTGCAAAAAAAACAACCCTCCAAGCTAAATTTTCGTAGCACTGTATGTAGCAGTGCTAATTGGTTGCTAGCTAAGTCAAACAATGTGCGCCAGTGTCAGAGAGGACCGCTACGATAAAATTGGGAATGATGAGGTAGCTTTGTTTTATACAACAGCTTGTAAAACATTAATTGTAATGGACAATGGACTTTTCACTTGGATTCAAAAGCTTTAATGTGACAATAAAGGCCAAGACTAGATAATAAGTCAGAACCGTTCACTGCTCGCTAGCAAACCACCATTAGCCAGGAGTCAATGGTACATTGACCCACTGGTAAAAGCAAATGGACAAGCTGGCCAAATCGATGTTGTTGTTGGGAAACTTTGGACATATTCATCAGCCCAACGTCATTGTTTTTCTGTTGACAGACAACACGGCGGGTTAAATCGCTGCATAAATGTCAAACTGTGATAGAAACGCACCAAACATTTTATTAAAAATAGCATAAACACTACCCAGCTTTACTTCACATTTTTGCATTTTCAAAATTTATTTTTTTCCATACAATACACACAAGACATACATATACACAGTATTTTTGATACATTTACAATAGATGTATTTTTGTGTCAAAATACATTTTGCTGATTGCTAATATTAGCTGCTTTGCTATGATTTTCAGATAAATTGTGAATAAATTTGCTCCTATATGTTTCTTTTGATCAATTAATACTTTTGTTACTTATTTTTTTATTTTTTATTTCATAAAACCTTCAACTGTACCATCTGGAAATAAAAGAGAGTCAGAGACAGATAGGGATCAGCCTCAGAAATTGGGTCCATAATGAAATGTTTACATAATTCGAAGGTTCATTTTGCTTCATTTCAAAATTCAAGTGCTTCTTTGAGGCTACTTCCTCCCTTTAATTACAATTTCCTTTTGACATTTACAGAGCGATCTTCAGATCTTTGGGAATGTGTTTTTGAATTATTATTTCTACCTTGATGGCAGCAGCTCCCCCACAGGAGATGAGTTTATAAAATAAGAGCTCAGATTATTAGTCCCTTTGACCTGTACAGCTGACTCATTATTTTCCGTCAAAGAAAAACTGAACATTTTTGACAGCCATTTAGAGGAAGATCACAAAAAAGAAAGTTGTTTAAAGTTTTTCCCAAAATGCCTTTTGCCCGTTGGAATGGACTGCAGCGACATCAGACGCTCTTTGCCGCATCGCTTTCTGGAGAAAAGACAAAAATTTCTCGCTGGTGTCTCAACATGAGAGCTGAGGATCACAATGCAGCCGGTTGACACACTGGTGATTATTCGTGGCAGCGGCAGAACAATGCTTTTTTTGTTGTGGGAAGTGAACGGCTAGAAGTTCCAACCTCTGCCAAAACAATCGGCCGATGCATTTCTCTCAGCTGCGAAACAACAGAGGGCTGGAGGGATGCAGACATCGCCTGCTCCCTTGGGTGTGATTGGACTTAGACAAATATTTGCTGTGCCGCCTGAACATCACATAAAACTATTGTGATGCTCTTGTGAACCCTGCTGTGATTACTTCATCCTCCTGTAGAGACGGATTTTAACTTTAGCAGAGCCTTCACTTACAAAAGTCTTTCTTCGCTGGAACTCTGCAAGTAGACATTAGAGTTGAACGTGGAATGAAAACTAATTAAAATAATTCTAATTCAAATCATAAATCGAGTCAAATGCATGTAAGAGGTCTGAGGCAATATGGATAATTTACCCTCTTTGTTGTTGCTTTTTTTTCCCATTCAGGACATCCATGTAAGAAACAGGTGGGCAGACTATTGGCAGGGACACAAATGATATTACTTTGTCTTTGAAGAGCTCCGGTAAAGCTGTTCCACGAATTTCTGCTTACCCTACAGCACGCTGGCCCATGTAGCTTGTGTTTTACCATCACACACATCCATCACCGAGTCTAGAATCATATCAATACTTGCCCATTTCCCCATTTGGAGAGAGCTGAGTAGATCAATTCATTTAAAAGGAACCACGGCCAGACATCCGTTTTAGAGATTAGAACATATATTGGACAGTCATCTGATGGAGGGTTGAAGGTTCATTAAGTCAATGGAATCCTTAATCAATAGACAAACTTCTAGATTGCTCCTTTTAGATATGGCGCGGCTCCTCCTGCACATCAGGTTCCATCGGTGATCAGCGAAGCCTTAAACAGCTTTGGCTTTGTTTCCATGACGTTAACGTGTGTTGGCTCTTCTATATTTTGTCCTTGGCGTACAATAAACCTGATTTATACCAGAATGCCTCAAAAAACATCCATAATATATTGAGAAAAATATGTTCTGGCTTTACAAATTTCATA
>OMNV01013214.1:9350-69138 GCA_900303265.1 Brotula barbata
TGGAGAGCTTGATGTTTATAAGGTATAATGTAGAAAAAGTAACCATGTAGCATAAGTTTGACTCTATCTATCTATCTATCTATCTATCTATCTATCTATCTATCTATCTATCTATCTATCTATCTATCTATCTATCTATCTATCTATCCATCCATCCATCCATCCATCCATCCATCCATCTATCTACCTATCTATCCATCCATCTATCCATCTATCTATCTACTTATCTAACTATCATTATCGTCATCTTCTGTCCGTCTGTATATGTCTGTCTCTATATGTAAAAAAGTAAAATATAAAAGTATGAAAATATAGGTAAATATGACTTTTTAATTCCTTATGAGCAAGAATTGATCATTTAGTGCAGCGCTTCAGTAACTGCAATAAGATGTGCGGGGTCCAAGATTTTAAAGATCTGAGTAAAATCAAAGAGTCGTATGTGTTACCGTGGCGTAGTGTCTGCCAAATGCTCCTAATCTACAGGGGGGGTTGGATAATGTAATCAAAGTGTCACTGAATCATAATAGAGAGAGCAGCATGTTTGACAAATATCTCGTAAAACACCAGGAAGTCAGAGGTTCCTTCAGGACCCTGTTTCCACTCTGCATGTATATGCCTAAAAATAGCTTCACTTTGTCTCTGCCACATAGCTGCTGAGGACACTCTGGTCCCGATTTACACAAAAAGAAGACAACACTTGCAGACTTTTTATTATGGCCAGGGATCAAGGGCTGTTACTGTCTGATTTTTATTACACCTCGTTTTTATTCTCAGGCTTCTGCTGCGTTATGAACAGCAAAGCCAGAGTGTTGAAGCGTGTATCTGACAGAGACAGCATTGAATATACCAGACTTCAGATTTATCTTAATTCTTAATATGTGTCTTTAAAGAAAATACTTTTCGGGTAACTGTTTGTTGTGTTTGAGCCTAGTGAGTGAGTTTGTATCACATTAGCAGACACGCTCATTTGCAGATTGTAAATCATTGTCTCCATTATTCTCCATATTCAGGTGGAGACTATCGGTGATGCTTATTGTGTAGCTGGTGGCTTACACAGGGAGACTGAGACTCATGCTGTCCAAATTGCACTGATGGCCTTAAAGATGATGGAGCTTTCAGATGAAGTTATGACACCAACCGGAGACCCAATACAGGTGAAAGTCTGTGTGTTGTTACACCAAAAAGAACTCGTTATAAGAAAGTTTATTAGGCCCACTCGTTTAGATTAGTGTCTGTAACAAAGTGCAGTCATCTTAAGACATGTGCCACCAGGCTAGTTGTGTTTTTAATATTGATGTGTTTTTACAATTACATCAGTAATAATAATAATCAAGTTTGTGTGTTTTACATCCGCATTTAATATCACAAATCTTTTTATGCAGTTTATTTAGCACATCATAAGCCGAAGCTATAATTGGAATTAGAATAATAAATGGAATCTTGCCCCCCAGCAGAAGTCATTAATGTGTTTAATTATAGATATTCATAGATACTATTTTTCAGAACCAATCGGTGTGGATTAGGTGATTCTTTTACACTGCTGTCAGTGATACAGCGCAAAATGAAGAACTTGATTGTGTTAATTATCCAAATAAAAGAGGCTGTAAAGCCTTAAGGATTTTTCTGAGGATTTTTCTGACACCTTGGCGTATTTTATGAACCACTTAATCTCCACCATTTTACTGGTTAATAAAAGAAACGCATGATTAGCAGCCAAGCATTGTCATGTCCCACAGAGCTTTAATTTGGAGTCCAGCCCAGATGATGAAGTTTACGAACAAGGAGAAGACGAAGAGTGCTGAAGTGCAGTTAGATATTAAGAAAATAATTTGATTGAATGGTGCAGCTATTAAAAATGCATCTTGGGTTTGTATGGTTAACTCTATCACAGTCCTAATATTAAAATCTATCTATAAAAAAGATTTGTGTAGCTTTGAGTAACTTGTACTCAATAATACTGGAAACATGTATGATTTACAAGTTAGAGAAGTAGAACAAATTCATAACGTTCAGTAGAGGAACTCAGCAGGTGTATCATTGCTGATAGGGTTGCTAAAATCAGCACAATGGAGGCCTTCATTTAGCGATACAAAATAGACACATAAGAAGTCTGACTCATGCTCAGTGGTGTGTTTGTTTTCCAGATGCGCATCGGCCTGCATACTGGCTCCGTTCTGGCTGGTGTAGTTGGTGTGAAAATGCCACGTTATTGTCTTTTTGGCAACAATGTCACGATGGCTAATAAGTTTGAATCCTGCAGCCAACCAGGAAAAATCAACATCAGCCCGACAACACACAGGTGAAGTAACTCGGCATGTAATTCTCCTCGTGTTTCACTTGTTTCACTCCGCTTTTCAAACCTATTTGGCTCAAAGTCAAACAACAAAAAGAAAATGTTGGCCATGTTGTCCAACCGTATTTTTAGGACGAATTGTTCTAAGGAAAGGTTTTTTTCCTTCCGTACAGGAAGCTTCAGTTATAGAATAGCACTATGTCTCCCAGTGTGTCAAATAATTTGCCACTTTGTTTTTACAGTCATGTTTTATTTGTGTGCACTTCATCCCAGATTGCTGAAGGATCGTCCAGAGTTTGTCTTTATTCCCAGGAGCAGAAACGAGCTTCCGGCCAACTTCCCAGCAGAGATCCCTGGTGTTTGTTACTTTTTGGAGGCATCCCTCTGAACTCCATGTGATTCTGAAATGAAGTCAAGCTGCTATGCCACATTAAGTACAAAAAAACAGACATGAACCCATCCAGTGAATACAGTGTAGCCACGTTGATTATTTTGTTTTGGATTGTTTTATTGATATTGTCTATTTGTAAAACTCTTGCAGTTAGAGATGTGAGTTTGTTGTCAGATATTTCAGTATCGTGTCTGTACAACCATTCATGTGGATTGTTAAAGTGAAGGTCAAATCATTCATTTTTACTTGATTTTCTATTCAAAATGGGTTTTATCTGTAAATGGATGAAAAACAAAAATTTTCTGTTCTGCTATTCAGTCATCATGAAATCTAGAACAAAAAATGTTTTAAAAAAAACATAAAAAGTCAAAAGATCATTTGTCTTTTGTAGCTACAGTATGTATTGGAATAAGAAGAAGTCATCTTACATAATGTTGTTATGATATGTGGCACAGCAATACTTTCTGGATGTTGTAATGTTGCTACACGGTGTGGTACAATTTTAATGACTGTGTTCCATTCACATCGGCTGGGAGCCTTTTGATTTGGTGAAAACATGCGACAGCACTTTGTTCTGATGATGAAGGAAAAATTGTTTCAGTAAAAAAAAAAAAAAAAAAAAAATCATGATAGTAATGTGGAAGAACTGAACAGAGCAAATAAGTTAAGTGATTTTCTCACTTTGTGATGCCACGATTCACTCCTCCCTTCTGGGGCAGATTTAGGTGCCTTACGGGAACTATAGTCAGAATAACACACAATTTTTTTCCTCGTATTTTATCCAAATGAATAATGTGCCATAATTATGTCCTCATCTGCAAACCAGAAACGTTATTTAAGGTTTTACCTTGATTTCAGGGGAGGTGGTTGCAACTTTTTTGATGAGATAAACTACCATATATTAGATTAAAAGCATTTCCTTAATATAATTAATGCATATTTAAGTTTTTTTTGCCACTATACACATGTTCGAACCATATGTATTATTATATTGTTTTCATAGCACCTCTTATAAAGTGGGACTAAGACACAACAAGAATGTTTTATCACTCTATTAAACGTTTATGTAATGTGATAAAAGCAGAATAAATATTGATATTAATGAACTGACTTTGCAGATCATTGTATTTGCTTTTACTCTATTATTTTATTTCTATCTATCTATCTATCTATCTATCTATCTATCTATCTGTCTGTCTGTCTGTCTGTCTGTCTATCTGTCTGTCTGTCTGACTGGCTGTCTGTCTGTCTATACGTATATACGTGCGTGCAAAAATAAATTGCTTCAAGTTAAATGGAGTTATATTTTATATATGTGACATTACGTAACATTTCTAAGCTGTATTATCCATATTATATCATCCATTTTTGTTAAAACACAGAGATATCATTAGCTGTAATATTAAAAGACGTTCAGAAACCAGCAAATGTGGTTGTACAGATTGAAGTTCACAGTCGGTGAGTGCGTCGGTATAAAAGCTCTGTTCTGATTGGATAAGAAAGAAATACGTCGAATGTGTCCTTATCTGCTATTGGACAGACTTGTTGTCAATATTCAGCGGAAGAAAAAAAAACGGGAATGGACGCACCGACACTGAGCAGCATCTGTACCAAGCGATGACGGTTGTACAACGATTTCTGCCTAAGAATACGGATTAAGCAGACCAGCTGCCATCATGGTATGTACACGACGAGCTTATATAATATCCTCTTGTTTTCCTATTACACTGTTTGCTTTGTGCCGCAACGTTTTTGCGTCTGACATTTCCTGTCAGTAGAGCACTATTTGGCAGTCTCCATGATAATAACCAGTGTTCTTTGCATTACAAGGTGAATAAAATCTGCTTGTGTATATTATGTCATCCTGACTCGGATTTTGAGCTTATTCATAGCTATCAAAACACGTATATGCATAGACTGTTCTTCAGTATATAGTCCAGTCACGTGAATTAATACCGCTGTGTTTTGATCTAATTTGCAGTATGGTTTCGTGAATCACGCGTTGGAGCTCCTGGTTTTAAGGAATTATGGCCCAGAAGTGTGGGAAGACATCAAGTGAGTTTGTTCTTGTGTTTACTCTGCCTCCCTGCTGGTATCACAGATTACATTGTAGCCAAGAACCAGGCCTCTATACACTCTCTGCACACACTAACACACACTCAGCTCACACATTGTAAGCTCATATATGGTCAGTGTGTTTTCACCAAGCCTGACTTTTAATAAACAATCAAGATGCACCACTGATCAAGCCGAACAGGAAAACGTGTTACATGTGCAATCATCCACAGTAACAGAATGTTATGATCACAAGAAGAATTATGACCCACAAAATTACTTTTTTTTTTGCTGTTTTTGTACACTGTCGCTCAGGATGGAAAGCATTTATTTGATGTTGGTGATTATTTTGTACAGCTAGTAAATTGTCACTCCACATATCTACATTCCAGCAATTGCTACTAAAAGTACTAAAAGAAAGGCCTTTATTCTGGATTCTAGAGTTCACTTGCTCTTTATTGAATGAATGCTATCCTGTCATCTTTAGTTAATGTGCTGTTTATGTTGCTTTCTTCAGAGCTTGAAGTATTTGGCGCTATCTTAGTTTATTTTTCATCTAGTCTTAGCTGCCCTAGACTTGACCCTCTGTCAAGGAAAAAAAACAGCAGCAGCTGCCTTGTGCGAGCCTTTCCAAAGTGGTCATTATTTAGGCACCAAAAAAGACAAAAAAAGAGGAAAACTGGCCTACTGCCTGCCATGGACCCACTGAATGTAACTCATCATTATTTAATGCACAATTTATCATGCTCGGACTATTTTCATATTTTGATGAGCTGGGCAATTAAAAGCAAATTCCTTGTTTTGTTTGTAAAATCATACAAGAGTTCTCCGTGTTTATTCAGCTGGTCTTTGATCAGCTCTGTAAATAATTTTTTATTATGTCAGTTCAACCTTTGTAATCAGGAGGTCATTAAATTTGTAATGAGCTGATTATTGGTTTGTCAGATTATTAATTGCAAAGGTGCAGTTTGAGCAGAGAAAACTACAAATCCAGCGAACAATGGAACGTTGATTAATGTAAACTTTGTTATGTGTAATTTATTACATATAACAAGCAGCACACGGCAGTCATTAAAGTGATGCTCCAGCAATGATACAAAATGTACTTACCTGGTCAATGGAGACCTGTGCTATTACATCAAGAGCGCAAAGTCGGAGGTTATGCATGTAATAATATCTAAGATAAACATATCTGCTTGATTCCACAGTTGAACTGAGTTATGCCATAGTTTATGCCATTTCTCTCAGCTACTTCATGTTTCAAGCGTTTCAGGGGAAAATGTGATATGAAAATACTTTCTGAGGCAATGGTGAACACATTTGTTTCTAACTAAACTTATACGGTAGGTTTTGTGGGCTTTACAACACTTTTAGCTTGGGGTTCCATAAGGGTCCAAAGGCCCACGGACCTTCTAAGGGAATGCCAAATGCCATCCACAATGCGTCAACTTACAGTTGACCTATTTTGACCTAATTTTCGCATTAATAATGTAAAAATAAAGACATTTTGTGAAGTCGCTTTCAGTTGGAGACCTTTTGTTGAATGTTAAAAAAGTATGTGGACGATATAACACAAGACATCTCACACTGATTGAAGTTGTTATTAGATAGTTGCTGAAAACCAAAGCTCCTGTGTGACTAAAGTAGCCAGACAAGCCCAGCTGACATTGTATGTGGCGGAACTTTTACTGTTGTGTCGTTCACTATACTGTAGCTTCTCTTTCTTTCAGGAGAGAGGCTCAGCTGGACATCGAGGGTCAGTTCCTCGTTCGAATTATATATGAAGATGCCAAAACGTATGATCTTGTTGCTGCTGCAAGTAAAGTCCTGAGTAAGTGACATCATCTTTTGTGTCTTGACTGGGATTTTGCTGATTGCGTTGTGTTTTGTCTGTGATAAACAGGAACACCGGATGCTACTTTCACGACCGTAGCGGAGAAAATTGTATACAAGCGTACATTACCTTCAGTATCGCTATAGCAACGGTCTGTAATACAGCAAGGATTTGGGTTGCACATAATCATATTGTAGGTAAATCATCAATATTTGACATTAAATTTGAATGACAATGACCAACAGACACGCTGCACAAGAAAAGTTTTGCATCATAACATCTTACAGTTTCACTGATCACTGACATAAGGAGAGAAGAGTGTGTGTGTTTATGTGAGACCGTGTGAGTGTGTAAAATCAGTTGCACATAAAAACAGATCTTACTCACTTACTCACTCTTACACAAGTGTGAGAGCGCACAAAGTTGTGTTTATTGGCATTAAACGTATGACTAATGTGTAGTTTACAATATGAATTAAGCTGTTAAGCACATTATCGGTTAATTCTTAATGTAATCATTATATGTAATTTTTTGATATTTCAGAAATCAACGCCGGTGACATTTTACAGATGTTCGGGAAGATGTTCTTTGAATTTTGCCAAGAGTCGGGCTATGACACAATCTTGCGAGTTCTGGGATCAAACGTTCGTGAGTTCTTGCAGGTGCATTATCTCCTTTCTGTCTGCACGTTATAACCAGAAATTGGCATGCAAATTGAATTTGCACATTATTTTGATGATGGGCAGCAACAGAAGCCAACTACAGTAACGGCATTAGCTGGTGCACTAACATGCTTGTTGCTCATTAGGCCATCAACTAAAAAGAAATGTGAGATCACACAGTTACACCATTTAAAGGATTTAATGAATCATGGCTGACTGTGAACATCACTGCAGGGAATTTTCAGTGTAGTTGTTATTTTTTTTATCAGCAAGGTTAGCTACAAACATCCACTGAGGTCATTTCTGCCAACATGATTTGCTACTGGTTCATATTGTGAATTTTGCCAAGGATGTAGCTTCAGGTGGATCTGGTGATCACAGCAATCTGATTAAATGGACTTTGCTGCAAAACGTCTCTGACTGGGCGTTGACAGTAGATGTACATCATATAACATGAAATGACAGTGCAAAGTTAATGGGATATTTTTAACTTCATCATTTAATCTAATTTTCAGAATCTGGATGCCCTACATGACCACCTGGGTACTATTTATCCTGGGATGAGGGCTCCTTCATTTCGCTGCACGGATGCAGAGAAAGGCAACAATCTGATCCTTCACTACTACTCAGAGAGGGAAGGCCTGCAGGACATTGTGATCGGCATAATTAAAACGGTTGCCCAGCAAATACATGGAACAGAGATAGCGATGAAGGTCTGGTCAACATGGTGAACTCAGTACTTGATGCTTTTGCGCTTTTAGTTAACTTTTAACACTGTTTCTCTTTACAGCACATGTGAGGTTGTCAAGTGTGAGAATGTGTGTAGATGTCTACCCGTGTCAGAATGTAACAAAAGAGGATATGATTAAGAAGAGTGCTGTGTTGTGACTTTGGTTCAGCTAAAGTTAACATTTGTGACTCAGACATTATCATTAGATGATATTTTTAGATCTAATTTATGAAGTCTGTTGTTTGGAGATGGCAGGAGTTTTTCAAGCTTTTTCCAGTTTTATTTTAAGTTTATCTACATGCAGCTGAACTCCAATTTGTCATCCACTACACTTTTGCAAATTAATCTTGAGGAGCGAGGCATTACTTTATAATGTGCCTCATTTAATTCAACCATGCTGATCTCATAAGGACGAAACTAGTTTGAGCATTAACTCTCTAACTGCTATTGTTATGTGTTTGTTAAATCACAGCCCGTAAACTCGATCAATAATTGCAAACTGTCTTTCATTAGAGATATCTACAGCCCGTCTCATACTCGCCAGTGTTTCCTCTTAACCTCACAACCAAGTGACATTTGCCAAACCTAGTCATATTGTCGAGACAGGATACATTTTCAACAATTGTGTGTGTAATGAAAGAACAGAAAATGGCAGATGCTCCAAATGTGACACCCAATTTCAGGAAATATTAGCCACTGTTGCCACAGCAACAATGTGCAGCATCGAGACAGCAGCTTGACGTCAGCATGCCTTATGCCCATAAACCTGCTGAACGATATTATTGTACAGCGTCTTAATGCTAATTTAAGACCTAGATATAAACAAGCCATCGTTTCATCCATCATTTCATCACTGTGCTCCTAAAAAAACACTTTTCTAGCTGTAACATTAATTTTTAATCATTTAATTGTATCTATCTATATGTATCTATAATGCAGATGATCCAGCCAAAGAGTGAGGAGTGTGACCACATTAAGTTCCTAATTGAGGAAAAGGACTCTGAGAAAGAGGCGTTTTACGAAGACCTGGACGGCTTCGAGGACAACGGCATGCAGGAGACTCGGATCAGCCCGTACACATTTTGCAAGGCCTTTCCATTTCACCTCATGTTTGACAAGGACCTGATGCTCACTCAATGTGGGAATGCCATCTATCGAGTCCTGCCCCAGGTGTGGATCCACATGAACAAAGTCAGTCATACATACAAAACATAATCTCATGCAAATATAAGATGCATGTTGTAGTTTTCACAAGCTGAATAGGTCATCTAGAACATCTCCAGAGAAGGTTTAACACAGATAAGGTACAATTAATCATGTGTTTCTGAAGTATGTGACTTTTGATTGTGTTCCCCAGCTCCAGCCTGGATCCTGCATCCTGCCTTCGGTTTTTTCTTTAGTTCGCCCTCACATTGACTTCAGTTTTCATGGGATCCTTTCACACATCAACACCGTCTTCGTTCTGCGAAGCAAGGTAGATATTTATTGTGACACACAACTTTTCAAAGAGGGAAATCAGTTTTCTTTGTCAAATTCTTTGTCACATAGACTGCAGGGGCTCCTGTCACAAACCTAAAATGAGCACCCGAGGGAAGAAATATCTGTGTACGTTATGTAGACAAAGAAACAAAAAGCAGAGAAGCTAAGGAGAGCCAAGATGGGTCATAAAGCAGGTCAGCTCTGTACTTGTGCTGAGCTAAAAAAGAAATTAATACTGTGATGCCTTTAAATCACATCAAGTTAGATTATATTCATTGTGACAAACTGCTCTCCAGTGGCCTTCTCACTTCTCTGAGAAACAGAGCAAGAAAAAAAATCTTCTCCTCTTAGATCTCTAAACTCCCAAAGTATTTTCCAATCAAGAGTAATTCTTCTTGTGAAATGAAGTAAACCAATTTTGAAGCAGATTTAGAGCGGCACATATTATGAAACAGTAATGTGTGGTGTCATGCTGACAGGAAGGCCTGCTGAACGTGGAGACTGTAGAGAATGAGGATGAGCTGACGGGGGTGGAGATCAGCTGTCTCCGATTGAAGGGACAGATGATTTACTTACCAGAGGCGGAGAACATCCTGTTCCTCTGCTCGCCCAGGTATAGGACAACAGTCTGACAGGAGCTCAGACATCAAAACACTCATTTGAATTTAGCTTTTGATTAGCAAATGACTCCATTGTTACTGCATGTTATCACAACAAGGTAATCACAGATGAAACTGATATCAATGGATAAAATTACATCATACGTTTTGTAGTCACACAATGACTTTTTATTGCCATCCTGAAAGAATGTTAGGTTTGAGTCTGTGCAGCCACATGTTCAGAGACTAAAACAGAGAGAAATAAGGAAAGCCACAGGCAGGTAATTACATTGGTCGTTGTGTGGTGACCTCCATTAGCCTCTGAAGCCCTTGTATAGCCAATCAGACATTGTAGTGAAATGTCAGATGCAAGATGCAGGAGAGTGGAGTTCAAGAGTTCTTGTTTTCTCAGATCGAAGACACTTAAACAACGGTGTTTTCTCAGAAGGTTGCTGTCTAAAAGGAAAAAACAGGGAGAGAATTAGAAGCATTCATCTGTAAATAGTCATATTGTCAGACTGTCAGCCGAACTAAGAACACTCAGTCTGCAGCCCATGCACTCAATCCTGGTGGTCCAAAGATCTGTTTAATTTATGATGATTAGTTATTGGCTACAAGTAGAGACCAAAATCCCACTCTCTGCCTGCCCAGAGCGATAAAGTCATTTTGAGGCTTTTCCCTGTACCAACAGTATCCACCTGCTGTAGTTTTTTAGAGTAGTTCTGAAACAACCAATTCATTACCCGGTTTACAAGAAAATCAACAATCAATTATCAATTAATAATTCAATAATTGAAAGTGAAGTATGTAATAATACTATCATTCTCTGTCATTTTAAGAGACTGTAAATTTCCCACTGGAAACAATTAATTCCTTCAAAATCTAATGAATACTTTAACCAATCATACAAGATATTAAAAGTAGACTTAAGTTGTAGCCATGCTCAGTACAGGAATTACTGTGGTTATATCTCTTTTCCCCTCCTATTTGTCCTCCTCTTTCATGGTTCATGCTTAGTGTTATGAACCTGGATGATCTCACACGAAGGGGTCTCTACCTGAGCGACATACCTCTGCATGACGCAACACGGGACCTGGTCCTCCTGGGTGAGCAGTTTCGTGAGGAATACAAACTGACCCAAGAGCTGGAAATCTTGACAGATCGTCTACAGCACACACTGCGAGCTTTGGAGGACGAAAAGAAGAAGACAGACAGGTTTGAGTTCGTTTTTTCATTTTGGGGATTAGATGTTGATGTTGAGTGTGACAATCCAACAAAAACAATTTGATTTAATTGCTGATTTTTGAGCAAAGATTCCACGTCATCTACCTCCGTGCTCCGCCAAAGATTTCATTTGATTGCATGTATTTTTACCACATTCTACAAAATCCTATAACAGTAACTAAACTGATCCAGTATTAAAGCACCACTATAAAATTGACATATTTTCAAAGCTATACTTTCAAATGAAGCAATATGGGGTGTCTCTATAACATTTCCTGCTTTTAAGCTATACACAATGAGGATCTCAGAACAAAAGTTCTAAATCCAGCCAGTCTAAACATGACATTTACAGCGTTTTTCAGCTGTGTAAACAGAACTCAGTAGGCTAATAAAAAGAAGCAGCTTCAATTCTCATTGATTTGAATCCGTTTAAAGTCGTCTGATTGATTCATTTGATTTTCTAACTTGGGTTGTGCATTTCAGGATATTTGTTTTTTTTACACCCTTTCTGCGTAAACACCAAGCAAAAACTGTGCTTGAAGCCAGCTAATGAAACAGCTAATGAAAATCAAGCAATAAGACATAATGTGAACCATGAAGAAGGAATGTCAGACCAAATTCTTCAACCTCCGTTGACTCAAACTCCATATAAGCCATATAAATAGACCAAGAAAACATCGTAAATCATTTGCACAGTACATTCATACACCATATCTGTATGACACTCATAATGCATAGGTCAAGTGTCCTTGAAGCAGCAATCTAGCTTTTTCATTTTAACTCAAATTTAGGAATGTTTGTAACCTTTCCCATGCAGTCGGTTAACCTTGAAGAGGACATGAGTTTACAAAACACTTATGTGTGTGTAATTAGATACAGACGTGGGTCCAACTTGGTGATTGTGAGTATGTTTAAGGGTTAGGAGACAATAAACCTGCAACATAACACTGCTGTTGTGTACATGCCATCTTCACTTCCTTTACTGAAACAAAATAGTGGTAAAAACTGTTCATTAGGTCTTCTTTTAAGGAGAAAAGCTGTTGCCTCCTCAAATATTCCCTTTTAAGGACAGACCTGAAACAGCAAACATGGTGGATGTAGCCACTAGCAGGCCTCAGTCCAGTACAGTGAACTGGACCACCTAGGGTCAGCATCTTTTGTTGTCCCCAAGTAGACACTGGACTAAGATCCTCTTCAGTTCCTGTTATGGTGAAGACACAAGTTAGTTATGTCTCTGCTTCTGTCATACTAATTTGGCACAGCAGTGGGTAACAGCTGGAGAGCAACATGGAGGTGGAACGTGGTCTTTATTAAGAACGCTCCCAATCTGCTCATAGGAAAGGACTGTCGCTCTGCGGTTCGATTCCAATATAATTATTTTTTGTCATTCTTCAGTCTGAGCGTGCCGGAGGAGACGAGTCAGGCTCTGAACATTGAACATTCGAATTCATGGCTGCTCTTTAAATATTTAAGAGCACGGCTTCTTTTTCTCAACACAGCAGTTTTTCTACAAATTAATATGTCTTTCCTGTCGGACGTGTACTGCACTAATGCTGAAAAACTTTGCTCATATTTGAAGAAATCCACAAGATAGTTAACCGAATTCGACCCTTCAATGTCAATCACCTGTTGAGTCTGATCCTGCTACTTTTTTACATTTGTGCTACATTCACAGGGATGCAGCTGATTAAGAAGTCAAAACTGCATGCAAAACTTTTTATGGCTTAAAACATGTGCATGTGAGTTTGATCCTAAGGTAAATCCATAATGATAAACTAAGCTCCCCAGCTTCAAGCAGTTCATCCCCCAATAATGAACATTTTTTATCTATGCAAACTCAGCTGTATTTGCTTGTCAGCCTTTTCACTGAAGGGTTGCAGCCATGTTGGATATTGTGAATTCTGCTCTTAAAATTACATACTATTTTTATTTTCAATTTTTTTGTCAGGTCGCAGATCACTCTGTTTCTTTGTAACTTAAATGTACGGACTCTGCATTGGCAGGGTTTCTCCCCTCATTCCACATGTCATGAGCCATGAATAATGATACAGTAAATAGACATTCTTATTTCCGGGGTACAAATGCTGTATTTGCATATGTTATTATTGTGTGGTAACTGTTGACCATATGTACCTCTTATAGGAGTTCTTAAATTATGATGCAAGGTATTTTGCTGTTAAAAGGCAGCCATGATCTAACCAGTTACCATAGAAACACCACGCTCCCATCTGAGCACAGCTTGCACTGAGAAATGACCAAAAGGTGGTGGGTGAGCAAGTAAAGCGCTGTGCCAAAGGACGGACTTTAGAAGGCCTCAGCCCATTAATCTCCCGCATGAGTAAACCGCTTCACTTCACAAAATGGACAATTCTCTGCTTCCTTTTAGATTGCTCTATTCTGTTCTGCCACCATCTGTTGCCAACGAGTTGCGACACAAGCGGCCTGTCCCAGCAAAACGCTACGATAACTTGACCATCCTCTTCAGCGGCATTGTAGGATTCAACGCCTTCTGCAGCAAGCACGCCTCAGCCGAGGGAGCCATCAAGATAGTCAACCTGCTCAATGATGTTTACACACGCTTTGACATCTTGACAGACTCTCGGAAGAACCCTTATGTATACAAGGTTGGAAGCATGATTTTACCACGACAGCGTATCCTGCATTTTTGTACATTTTTCCATTCCAAAAAAAAAGGGATGTGCGCAGCTAAGTCATAATGATGTACATGTTTGTCACACTGTTTTACCTTCAGTGATATAAACAAATTTGAATTTGTGTTTTTTGCCGCACGAGTGTAGGACACTGTTGAATGATGTTATGCAATTTAGGAACATACATGTCAGGAAGACAGTATTTATATCAATTGACTTGAGTTTTTCACTGGAAGAAGAGTAGTAAGCTCTAAACAGTGTAGTTTTACAGAGGGACTGCAGCATTTTATAGTCTCAGTGCAGTAGATTTACACCCAGGGCTTTCAGACAAGAATGCACTTTAAGAAGTCAAACAGACGTCGGTACTTCCAGGGGATGGGCTTCAGGCACTGGGTCACCAAAAGAAGTAATATTTACTCTAGAAGCTCAATGGCTAGGTGGTCTTAGGTTTTTAGCAGGAGTCAGAGAGGCCCCGAATGTCTTAAAGCTGATGTAAGTGTTTAAGTATTTATCTCAGGGTGTTTTAGTTTATTTCTGATGGCAGAGTGGAATAACAAAATCCCTGTTTGTACAGAAGGATCTGCTGATTTTACACAATGTCAGATGTCAGGTTTTGCAATTAGACACTTGATATTATCACAAAACAACAAAATCTTCTTTATACAGGTTGAAACAGTGGGTGATAAGTATATGACGGTGAGTGGCCTGCCAGAGCCGTGCACGCATCACGCCAAATCCATCTGCCACCTTGCTCTTGACATGATGGAAATTGCTGGACAAGTCAAAGTAGATGATGAGCCAGTACAGGTATGACGTTCATGGTTCTCAGGCCACAGAATTTTTTTTGTCTGTTTTATCTGTCTATACAAAATACAAAATCTTTATGATAAAACTTGTAAATGATCAAATAACTTCTTATACATTTCTCCACGTGAAACTGATCTTCACAAAGATCTTGTTCACCCGTGCTAAGTTGTGTTGCGTTGCTGTGAAGACACTTTTTTAGCAAAGGTCATCTAGCAGCGAGGACAGCTCACAGATGGCACAATCGGCCATTTTAGTCACAGGTCCCATTGTGTTTTGAATATCATGTGTACATAATGGCGCTACCGTCATGTCTTCAAGTCAACATTTTAATTTCTATCAGTAATGTAAATACTGAACAACAGAGGGCATAAAATGGTATCCTGAGGGACTCCTACAGTGCTTTCAAGCAATAGGAGATATTGATAAGATAAGTTCATCCCAGTATATTCTGCTACTTAATAGGCAAAGATTCATCTCATTTTATTCTTTAATATACAGTATTTTGGGTTGATAATTCTCAAAAATGTATATTCTGTTTAACTGTCTCAACAACTTTTGAAGTCTATGAATATGTCTATCAATTTATTCATTTTTTGCAATGTAGTTGATGATGCAGTGATCTTCCAAATGATTCCCCTTCAGAAGAATAATTATGCATCTGGACATAGTTCCGTGCTGAAATAAGAAGCAGCGATAAGCTGGATGAAAAACAGCCGTCTTTTGTTTAACTGTGTGTTTGGGTTTGTTATTGTATCAATGACCATTGAGACGTGACTTTGGAAAATCTTGTCTGGTTAACAAAAGGCTGTTTATTTTTGGACATGGCATTGGCTGAAGAAGAGTCCAGTTTAGCTGCTGAAGGGAACTCAAACCATCTCACGATGCCGTGGTTAAAAATAGATTCTCATTTTGTCCCAGACACTCAGAGCGTGTTCATGCTCCGAAGACAACAAGCGCTAAAGTGCCTACAAGTTGAAGTGTAAATATTAGTCTGTGGATTCTGCAAAATGCTCAGGGCTATTTTTGGCATTGTTAAGGTATAGAAATCCAGAAACGTTCCATCTAATTTTGTTCATGGAAGAATCTCTGGCAATCTGATCGTGCAGACACCCACCAAATGTTGCACCTTTTCAGGAGATAGCAGTGAGAATGTGCACTAGCAGAGTAAGGGAAGCATTTATCATCTAATTTATCATCCCTATCTCTATGGAGTGCAAATCATTTAGTTAGTCCTTGGTTCAGTTTACACACAGGCACATACAAATGGATCCGGAATAGACAAAATGATTAATGTTGTCTACGTGTCGTCATGTACTTTACAAGTAAATATACAGTAACCTTAAAGACCTTTTTGTGTATTTTTCATCCTGTTATCAGTGCACCGCTGACAGGTTTTTTTGGCAGTCGGTGCTGTGAAATCATTTGTACTTTGTTTCCCAGTGTTCAAATAGGACCAGGAATATTTATAGTATATTGATTTAACATAGTTTGTATTTGATAAAGAATGTGAAATTGATAAGTGTAGCGACTTTATGTAGTATTAGGATTTTGGTGTAAATCAGAATCTGAAAGTTTTTATGTAACATATAAGAAGTGCGGCTTGGTGTTTTACCCCTTTACAAAATATCAGCATAACAAATAAAAAGATGCCATGAATGTTTTGTGGATGTAGTGCTGTACAATAGGAATATAAATACAGTACAATAGAGACAGTATGACAAAGGATATGTAGCCTACATTTCAAACAGAGTGTGTACTGCATTTAGTCCTTTTCCATAGCATGTATTGCACTTAGCCAGAGGAGTGCAGCTGCCTGAGGGAGGATGTTGTTTTTTGGTTGGATGGGCAGCAAAGGAGGGGTCTGAGATGATTTCACCCGCTTGCATCCTGACCCTGAAGATGCACAGTTTTTTCTACTGAGGTGAGGTTGCCCCCTTTGGTAGTTCGAGCGAGTGACGTGCTGTAGCTTGTGGATGTGCTGTTTGGTGACTGAGCCTTACCAGACAGTGACGGGTGCACTCAGTGAGGACAGACTCAGTAATGGCACTGTAAAACTCAATCAGCTTGGCCAGTGGCAGGTTGAAATTCATCAACTGCCTTAATTGTGGAGTCAATATTGGCTTCGGAAATAAAGTCCTTAGGAATTAGGGTTCCTTAAAACTTCAGCGTCTCTCAAACTTGAAAGCACTGAGCTGTAGTATGTTGGTGGTGAGGGGTGATGGGAGTTGTTGGGCTTTATGTCCACTATGAATTCCACTGTTTTTCGGGTGTGTCGCTGCGTTGTCTCCTGTTTGTCAGTGCCATCACCATCCTGGATAAGGCTGAGTGGTCCATGGAGGTACAGTTCTTGTTGTATAAAGAGTATAGGAGATTGAGGGCACACAGCCTTGTGGAGTACCTGTGCTGAGGGACAGCTCTGGAATCAAAATGACGTTAAATACAGAGCTGACGTCCACAAACAAAGCCCTTGCACAGGTCCGCTGGCGGTCTAGGTGCTGGAGGACGAAGTGCAGGCAGGTTTACTGCGTCATCCATTAGTCTATTAGCCTGGTATGCAAACTACAGAGGGTCCAGTGAGGAGTCCGTGATGTCCTTTAGGTGGTTTCGTTCAAGTCCATCAAATGTCTTGATGACTGTAAAGCTATCTTTCAGTTTCTCAGACAATTTGCACTCGGCTGCTCCTCTCTTCAGCTTGTACTTGGCTTGCTTGTAGAAGTCTTTGTCCTCACTCCGGGAAAAAATGTGCATCATGTTTCCCAAGATCTTTGATTTATTACCATTATAAAAATTATGAGCGTGTATACAATTCGTAAGGTGGCATTACCATTAGATGCAAAGAAAAAAAAATCACAATACTGCAAAAATACCATCCTAACCCCTTTCCCATTTCATCCAGTTAGTGTTCAAGTAGAATAAGCTGCCACTCAGCCAAGAATTAGTCTCTTTAAAATGAACCAAACCATATCCAACCAGAGAGCAGTCAAAGTGAACAAAGTGTCCAGAACCAAAATTATTCTGATTTTGGCTTTTTACTATCAGTAACATGAAATCAGACGGGTAAAAAGATTTATCATCTAAATTCATTGCACTTTATTTGTACAATGAACATTTGTATTTTAATGCACCAGACCTGAATAATTTTCTGCATGGGCTAAATTCTACTGGTAGACACTACATTACAGGATTCTTATTGCTGGTTCACCATTAACATTGCTGTCTTATTTTTTTTTAATATACATAAACAGAATTATTTAAACCAACTTGCCATTATTAAAACAAGAATAATCATTCGAGGAGCATATGACTTTCAGTATTGAATATTGCCCTTTCTTGCCAGATTACAATTGGGATCCACACAGGAGAGGTGGTGACTGGGGTGATCGGCCAGAGGATGCCAAGGTATTGCCTTTTTGGCAATACGGTCAACCTCACAAGTCGCACAGAAACTACCGGTGAGAAGGGAAAAATCAACGTCTCAGAGTACACTTACCGGTAAGAGGACACATCCACACCTTCCATTTAGTATCTACACCACTTATCGACATGTTTACGTTTTATTGAGGTTTGAAGTTTTGGGAAATTATATTGTCTTTTTTCAGTTGTTAAGAAGCTAAAGTGGATAAAGTTGGAATCGGCTGAATGTGAAGGCTTTTATTATTCCCTCGTACTAATGTCTTTCACTGATCTTTCCTCTTCCTTGACACATAATTCTTTCTAAAGCTTCTTTGTGATAATGAAGTCCCCAGACACTGCACAGACCAGGTTATTTATGATGATGTTGAAAATATGTTCCAGGTGTTTGCAGTCTGCTGAGAACGCTGACCCTCAGTTTCATTTGGAGTATCGGGGCCCCGTCACCATGAAAGGAAAGAAGGAGCCGATGAAGGTGTGGTTTCTATCCAGGAAAGTCTAAGGTCAACACAGTTAAAACCTAATATTTTCTAATATGACATAAGAGAAAATACATCACTAATGGAAGCTTCTGTGTGGTCCAGCCTCTAGTGAAAAATGTCTTTTTATTAATGCACATTTTGGTGGTCCATCCACAGACATGCAGATATTTTGTGATGAAGTATAGTTGTTTAAAATTCTTCCATCGCATTTTCTGTTTATGTATGTGTGACCATCATCTGTACCAGCTTATTTTTAGCACCGACGTTCCACTCATGCAGTGGCTCACGAATAGTTGCACACAATTTTGGTACTTTTTTCGCATAAAATATACTCATCTTGTTCTTATGTGTATTAACACATCAGCAAAATATTTTTCCGAGGTTTTGCCAAAAAAAATGCTGATAATTTGTAGTCTTCACTCACGCAAGCTAAAATGTAAGTAGTTTTAGAGTAAAAATTTAAGTAGACTTGAATATTGAATATTGAATTTAAGATTAAGTTGTGTAATAATGATAATAATGATTTTAAAAATAGTTTTGTGGTTCCATCTTGCCAAAGTTATGATGTCGTACTCTGAGTATGTCACTGGGAGCTACATCACAGTAAGTGTCCTTCAGGAAGCTCCTTCAGTGTGTGTCTGTATTTGCCTCACATATCTAAAATATAGAAACTATTGTATGTAGATCACTTCATTATTTAATTCACTAAGTTGTGTTGTCTAGTTTGATGTTGTGGATTTATTATTTTATACACACACAAATGTTGCACTGTTCTTCTTTAAGTATTTTATCAGTTTGCGATTACAAAAATATGAAAATGGTTCCATAATTGAATGAGCACAAACAGTAGTTTATTTAGTGTAACTCTAGTTATTAATTATTATTCAGTCTAGGCCAGTTAATTTTATTAATATAAATATCACATTTATTTATGATTTTATTTTGTGTTGGTGACCTGCACTAATCAAAGTCCCTTCAGTGCCAAAAAAAAAAGAGATCTCATTGCTGACTATTTTCACATATGTATTTATAATGCATTTTCACTGGAATAAAAAAAAAAGTATTAAAACTACACATGGAGTCACATTATGAGGAATCCCCTCTGATCACCCAGCGTCGCCCTGTGTAATAACATGAACAGGCGGCTCTTGTACTGTACCAGTGCATTTCTATGACTGTAAGGCATATTTCTTCCAAACTGTCTTTCTTGTTGAGGGGAAATAAAAACTATTTTAAAATGTGTTTGTTATTTTGTACGCAACATGTATCTGATTTGAACTGTGTTGCTGAAGGTTATTCTGCATAATTAATTTTTTTAAATCCTCATTTCTTTGGGTGCTGTGTTGTATAATTTGACAAAAAGACTCTTAAATGCAGTGGATGGCAATGATGTTCTGGGATTTATTTTTGTAAAGTACTCTCTCTAGTGGTCAGAAAAAGAATTACAATCCTTGAATTAGAAGATACAGAATATGGCTGCTATGCAATTGTCACTGAAGTATCATTTCATCTTCATAGTTACAGAAAATGGATTTCAAACTTATTTAGAACTTTTTAATGCTATAAAGAAATATTTATTTAGACCTAATTACATTAGTTGCCAATACCCTTCACTTCCTGTAAACTAGATAAAACTGCAACTTCCTACAGCTCTCATTGTAAAAAACAAGTTGTCATGTAATGTCTGATCCGTGCAGCTACAACCCATCGTATGAGAATTAATGCCTGTTAAAAATTAGCCACCACGGTGCTTATTCAAGTAGGTCCACTTGTCTCGCAATGGTTGCATCACTGCTCTGAAGAGCAATCTTTGGCAAGATAACAAAGAGATTCATTGAGGTGGACTTGAAGGTCAGGCAAAGGTTTCTAATGCCACATAGTAAGATCAGGAGACGCTGAGATAAGAAATTTCTTTGAACTGGTTGGAAATATTTCATGAATATCTTTATCTGGATTCTGAATGCTTTATGTTTTTCATCTGCTTTTTGTCCAAAACATTCTAAGAAACAAAGCTGCTCTAAAACTTAAGTTTAGACTAAGTAATCTGTGTCTCATTAGTCTGTGTTATCTCTAGGCAATTTTCCCAACACCCAAACCACAAATCATTCATTTTCTCTGGCTTGCTGCAGTGTCCACCTTTGGAGAGTCCATAAAAGATACTGATAATCAGCTCAGTGTTTCTCAAAAAAAAAAGATAACTATCACAGCTTCCACGGGTGTTTTTATAATATTAAATAAAATTCAAAGGTTGTGTTTATGAGGCAATCGAGAATCCAAAGGTATCTTTGGAAACCCATTATCAACCACACAGATCATCATTTTGTATGCACAATACAAACACACCCACACCAAGCAATAAACTAGACTTTGCAAAATTGCCCTGCAAATATAGTCTAATGTAGTATTGATTAAAATGTGTAAAATCTCAATGTGTTTCACTGTGTGTAACAAAACTCTGTATTGAGGGTGAGGGAGACCTGATATACAATCATCATATTAATTAGACAAGAAAAAACAACAATAACAACAGCATAAATGTACTGTTCCATTTCTTTTGTTTCATGAACTAAATTCAAAAGGCTGAGTCTCTAGAGGCCTCTGTTATTACTGTTACCTGTGGTGAACATGATCCACACCCTTGCCAAACAGATACAGGTATAACAGGATATGCTGGTGAAAAACGTGCTATGACATTTTCACTGTGACTCAAACTCCACGCAGAAATATAGACTCTTGACACTGTGAGAAAAATAACCTTTAAACAGCCACATCAGCATTCAGATATGTCCAGAGATAAGAGCCAGTGTGGTTTAAAAGGAGCAGCAGCAGCCAGAGTCACACTCTCATCACTGCAGGGTCACCCAAACACACACACACACACACCGTCATCATGACTTTCAACGGAAACTGGAAAGTTGATCGCAATGAGAACTATGAGAAGTTCATGGAACAAATGGGTGAGTGAACGCATCACAGAGGAATGTGTACATTTGTCTTATATCAACATGTGTACTAAGTTCAGATGAATGGAAATGCTGCATTCAAAGACCTTGTAGAGCATCGGTAAAGAGCAGCATCAATATAATCGTATATGAGGACATTTCTAATTTTTTTTAACTGGGGAAACTAGAATAAATTTTGGGCTATATTTGGTTTAAAACAAAACACTGTATGTTATTTGAATTTTATGCTACATACATGGAGAACTGTAACTGAAAGAGATATTTGGTGTGTTTGTTGGTAGGTGTTAACATGGTGAAAAGGAAACTGGCTTCTCACGACAGCCTGAAGATCACCATTGAACAGAATGGAGACAAATTTCACATCAAGGAGAGCAGCAATTTCCGCACGTTGGAGATAGACTTCACCCTGGGAGTTAACTTTGAATACAGCCTCGCAGATGGAACAGAGCTCATAGTAAGAACACGTGATGCCTTCAGCCAGGGGTGCAAGAACATTTAAAGTCAAAGTACTTAGTGGAAAAGGGTCCCTGTTAGTCTTAAGATGTTAACATGTATCAGATACATTTGATGAAAGCAATTAAACCTGAAAAATTGAAGAAAAAAAATCATCTGACAGTGAAAAGAACTTGTCATCTCCAATTTTATACATCAATGAAATCACAATCCACAGAAACGGAGATTAAAATGACCTCCAAAATATCAGCAAATTCTGACAAACCTTAAAAATCTCCAGTTACTGTCAATAATATACAGTATATGCGTTTATATGGCCCTTATTATGTCCCTAATCTGTAAATAATTAGTAATTCCAACTAATGAAAAACAGAAAAAAAAAAAACTAATTGACCCTCTGAAAACTAGTAGAGGTAAAAAGTAAAATGAAAAAATCAATGACCAGTACTTTGCGCTAAATTGCAATATCTGCAATATTTGGTTCGTCTACACATATTGTAGAGGAACCAGTTCTGTGTTTCATTCATTTCAGACTTTGGACTTTTCTCACACCTAAACCAGTAAACCACACCTAAAGTTTATCTTCAGTCAAACAATAAACCAACCAATAAGCCTATCAAACAGTATGGGAGAGGCTCCAGCCCCTTGATCCTGATATGGACAAGCAGTGCAGAAAATGAATGGATGTATTTTTTTTTTTTAGCATTTCTACAATGTATGCAACGTGAAGTGCTTTCAAAAAACATTCGATTAAACAAAATCAGAGAGGAAGAGGTGTTAGAGAGGAAAAGCAGGCGGTTGAAGAGAGAACGGGGAACACAGTTAACACACAGAGGTTGGGGCTTTTATTTTGCACAGCATGCTGCACAGTCTACTTCTATCAAACAACCACAGCCACATGATGTTCACCCAGCAGTCACATATGTTCATTTCATGAGCACTGTCATGATTCACCCACCAGGGCTCGTGGACTCTGGATGGAGACATGATGAAAGGGATTTTCAACAGAAAGGACAACGGAAAGCAACTGACGACAACCAGAATCATCACAGGAGATGAACTCATACAGGTGGGCTGAGAGCTCTGACACAATATGAGCTTGATGGCTAATGGCCAAGTAGTATAAGTGATCTTTTTTTTTTTTTTTTTACATTTGTAACTCCCTATACTTACACATGCACCTAACTTTTCCATTTAAACCTGTTCGCATAAATTTTCTCCAACAGACCTACGACTACGAAGGTGTGGATGCAAAGAGGATCTTCAAGAGAGTTTAGCTCCAACTGCCCAAAACTGAACTGAGACATCACACACAGTACTCTCAGACTGAGTTATCCGGTCATACCATATCAATTGAACTGCTCATAATTTGCATTTGAAATAGTTTTAGATTGCAGTGGCATTTGATACCGACAGTAATAAAGCCATAAGAACCTGGTTGCCGTGTGTCTGTGTGTGTGTGTTTATTGGCATAGATTCAGGGGTGTTGGTTTTTTCATCACAAGTATAAACAGTATAAACTATAAAGGTTGATGCAGGGTTCAGAAAACTGAAGCCTCAAACCAGTTGATTTATTTATTTTTTTTCAGATTATTTTTTAGCATTTCTGTTTTATTTTCAAGATTTTAAGGTCCAGTGGAGAGACAGGAAGCAGAGGACAGAGGGGGCAGGGGCAGGACATGCAGTAAAGGGCACAGATCGTAATCGAACCTGTGCCACCGCGGTATGTGGTATGCGCCGTTGAACCGCCGGGTTCACCAAAGGCCTCTGACCTTTTGAATGGATTCTATCAACACACCCAACTTGAGGGGCTTTTTTTCAAACTTGTAGTCTTAAACACAACAAGAGGACAACTATTGTGATGTCATAGCAACCCTACAAAAGCTCCCCAAAACCAGTAAACTAAATGTGATAATTAAAATCAGTGCAGATACACAGTAAATTGACCAATTTGACAGTGATAGAATCATTTTAAGTTTATTCAACAATGAATAAAAATAAATTATATATTGACATCTACAAAAATATAGTGTAGACAGTTAAACTTTACACATTTCTTTAAACTTACATAGTTCATGAAGCATTCACTGAAGCACCATTAACTCAACTCAGCATTAATGTCAAATCCTGCAATGATTCAGTGAATCATTGGGATCCTACACGAGCCAATGACTCAGATAAGACCAGTGACGGAACGTGGATGGGCTTCTTTGTACTTTAGCACATAATGTGGTACAGTGGAATCAGGTTGTGTCCCAGTTAACGTAACACCCATTGATAAGAGACATGGGGTGATGCAATGCCAACGGAGACGTTCTGTGACAGACATGTTAAAGAGGCCTCGGAAGGATCTCGAGCCTTAATTCAAGGCCATTGATTATGGGTGCAAAAGGAAAAGCATTGATGTGCTTCCGTTTCTGAGGCAGACACACACAGATAGCATAATCCAAATTTAGCACTCAAAAGAAGAATCGTACGGATAATCGTGCAGAGTTGTTACATCTTGAGTCTATAAATATTGTATCTGACAAACTCCTCGCTGCCTCAAACACACACAACGAGGCGTCAGATGTGTCACTATTAGCATTGCATATTCAAATGGTTTGCATTCCCTTCATTTCTCTCTTTCTTGACTATAATCACGTCACACAGAAAAGGTGAAGGCACTCTTGATAAATTCAAGACACACATATCAGAAAGAAAATACAATGTAGAGTGTGTGAAAACAATTATTACGTATTACGGTTACTGAAACTAAACCTATAGCAACGAGGGTCCGACATCAACGAAACAGCCAGTAGTCATGTAAGAAAACACAAAAATAAAACACTTAGAAAACAAGACAAAGATGGGATAACTGGCTAATACACAGCAACTGACCATACAAGTCCAACATTTCATAAATTGAAGCGTAATTTTGCTTAACCAAGGAAAAATCTGTCACTGTGATTAGCGTGCAGTCAAATTGTGTCAAATCATCCTTAAAATATCAACCACAACTAATATCTTATTATGTACCAGTGCAAATTGAAGGAGACAATCTGTTTCTTGCTTGAATTGCAAAACTGAGATTTTAAACAGTAGCAATAAGAGCCGTGTAGTCTCAAATGAAAATTTTGGTTTAATTTACACACTGCAAATCTAGAAACACCTTCAGGGGGTGACACACTGCACAAACAGAAAATTCAGTGCCTCAGTACATGGAGTGAGGATACCTGGACGACGGAAAAAAACAGCAAATGAGTGAAAAATCTTTGAAAAATCCCTACAAATGACTGGGTATTCAGGAGGTTTTACACAAGGTGATTTAAGTGGGAACAAAAGAAAATATACAGATGGATATCAATAGCTAAACCTGATCAACACTCTACTGATACTTAGAATTTACTCAAATGCCCAAATTTCCATTAATAAACTCTTTCAGTGTAACCTTTATTGTATGCATAGCATATTGTGGGCGTGTCTTGTTTTACAATGTATTATTTGCATTATACTTTTGTATTTACACAGGATGCATAACCAATGTCCTTACAAGAGGCCAACATTCAAGTGTTTAGAGATCCATTGTGGTAACAAATACCTCTTTAATTAATTATTCATTACTACAATAACGTCATATAAAACCCAATAGACTTGATGTATTCTGGACTCGGTTCAGTATTTACATGCTCATGCTTGCGCTGCACACACAGCTATTAAGACGTTATAAAGGCCACATGCAGGTTTCACAACATTATTTCTTATGAAGAAGAGAACATAGGGTTGCGTTGTCAATCCTTTTCAACAGGCATTTTAATTATATTTGCATCGTTTTGGAAATACCTGCACATACACACCTGCAGTATATAAATCTGTCTAAAAGGAAGACTGAAAAAATACAGTTTGACATCACCGTGGATTACAAAAAAGGATAATAACCAGCACAAACAGATTTAAAGTACCCAAGATTGTTCGACAGGAGAGTAAATAATGAGCATTGAATAAGCAGTGAGACGCTCCTCCTACAGACGTTCCATGAGAACCAATAGGATTACGAAGACGATACAATGTCTCCCAGACACTCAAAATTGTCACTTCAAATCAAAACTTAAGAAAAAAATCCATCCAGAGATTGTTGTAGAATAAAGGATGGAGCAGTAGGAGAGACATGAAAGTAAATGTTGGAGTAAACAGTAAAAACTAATCAGGTTTGAGCCCCCGGTGTGCATAACATCAATAAGCTGCTGAAATGTGTTTTTTCTTTCTTTCAATTTTCAAACTTTTGCCCTCTCAGTCGTTTTGCCAAGCTACATTTTACGCAAACCACCTGTTTGTATAATTGTATACAGTAGTATAACATCATACTGCTGAGCACCTTTTAACGATTCTCTTCATTTCAAACATGCTGTGTTTTGTCACTACCGCTACAATAAAATCAATCGATCTCTTTAGAAAATATCTTCTTCCGTTCTGCTGCATATCTGCACAAAGGTTTCAAACAAATCTTAACTTAAGAGAAAGTGATAGAGATGGTAAAGCAGTTTTGCATAAACTCAACGTTTCAGAGAAAACCCTTCTGCCTGCAGCAACAAAGTGGGACAATGGAAGACATTACATGCAATAGTACTTGATAATCAATCAAGAAACAAAATTGACGCTTTACAAAATACACTTAGTTAGCCGCTGATTAGGTACATCTGTATTATCTAATCCAATACAATAATTCATGAGTTTTATGGAGCTTTTAATGTGTTGTCAGTGTGTCAAAAAATGTTGAATCCACATTTTGAGGTTGTATTTTCTCCACTTGTTGTTGTAGTCCTGAACTGTATGACGATAAAACGTTCTTGCATAACCTTGTCCAAGAAGGTTCTCACTCAACCGGATCATTGGATTAAGATTTCAAGAACGAGTAGCACAAAACATTTCACCACTAATCCCAGTAGCTGCATTAGTTTTGAATCAGTAGTCGGAGGTTAACATCCATCCTCCGAGTGCTGTTCACACCTTATACCAGGTATCTCTCTGAGTCACATGGGAGCCATGCGAGATTAGTCATACGAGCCAAAGTGCAGACTTACTTACAAAGACGTTCTAAGACGATCCCGTGACTCAAAAGTCTCCTGGCACAAGGTGTGAACGACTCTCCGCTGCAGTCATCCTGCCACTGCACTGAAAATGCTGAATACCACACAATTACTCACGTCATTTTTAACATTTTAACAATTAAACATGCTGCATTTTGTCATTTCTGTTAATACTATAATCAAATCTAATAACGTTAAGATACATTTTTCATATTCTACACCCACTTACATCCTCAAAGGTCACTTGACTCTGAGGCTAAATGATGTTTAGCGCACACCACTGTTTCAGAACTGCAAAAGCTACGATACACGGATGAGTGGTGAAACATTTTCAAGACTAAACAGCAAGTCCAGGTGCCTCGAAGTCCTACTCCTGGATATTTGGATTGTTTTTGTTCAGTCCATTGACATGCAACACCAAGCACGAAATATTAATGAAGCCTTTCAGTATAAAGCAGTCAAAAACAACACCTCCATCAAATAAAACCTCAAAAACGACTTTCTATGCTTTGCAAAGATTCTGTTGCATCGTAAATGATTTCATCAGATTGTACAGGTGTACTTAATACAGTGGCTACTGAGTGTGGGTTTTACTTGTGCGACAAGCATGCATGAATAAATTATGCTCAATCTTGAGATGCTGGGCTTCAGACATATTTCCCTTTCTGTAAACTCTTTGGCATCCAGTTCCAACCTCATAACACTAAGCCATTTCTCTACTGACCACTGTCCGTCCACACAAAGAAAACTGGCCAGGTAGCACTCATAAAAAACCATGTTCATCCAGTCCTTTGGCAGTCACTGGGTTCCATTTTGCAGTGGGTTTATTGCTATTATGGCCTGTAAAAAAAATCAGATAGAATTGTGTTTTATGAAACTATCCTCTCATCACATGATCCATAAGAAAACAACTGGATATAGCCATTTTCACATCAACTTTCAGGGTGGCAAGCATAAATAGAGAGGCTTACTTGTATCAGTTCTGGTTTTTGGCACATCTTGTGAGTGTGTGTCCGTGGAGTGTGTGTGGCAGGCATCCCTGCGCTCGGTCGACCGTGGCACGGTGGCCGAGAGCACGAGGGGCCTCTGGTTGTGGTACTTGAGGCGGTACGTTTCGGTCATACAGTTGTCCACGTTGAAATACGTTGTTAAAGAAACCGCTTGGGCTGGGACTGCCTGGTCCGTTCCTACCGACCTACATCCGCTGAGTCTGTCTTCGCTGTCACACGATGAAGACGTAATCCTATCTGGATCCGAACCTGACTTGGAGCTTGCATCTGAGAAGGTCTCAGCCTTGCTGTGAGGACTAAGGGGCGATGACATTGCTCTGGCCGAGGGACATGGACTTGTAGGAAATGGTTCTTGAAGCGTTCTGGGACGGAATACAGTGTGGCTGGTTTCAGAGATCCGCTGACCGGGTGCAGGGTGAGGTGATGCTGCCGTGCCCTGCTGACGATGGCTGTTCAGCTGAGGAGGTTCTGCTGTCGCGGTGCTGGGAGGGTGGTACAGCGGCTTTACATGAGAATCAGAGGCCACGGCCTCACTGTTGCTGGAGTGGTAAGTGCTGTCTCTGTCCTCAGACTCGGACAGAGCCAGATCATCAGAGCTGTTCCACTCTGAGCTGCTGGTTTTTGTAATGTGTCTCAGTGCTGGACTCTCTCCACTGTACCCTCTGCAGTTTGTCGCCTCCTGCTGGTCACTCTGCACAGTCCTGTTCTCTGAACTACAAGAATCCCTCTCTGAAGCCACAGCTTTTCTGGAGCTGCTATAGATGTTTTTTAATTTTCTTCTGGAAGAAAGGAAAAAAATAAGTTATCTGTTCTTAAATTTATGTTATTCAAGCAGAATTTATAACATTTTCAGGGGTTTAGTTCAACACAAGATAGTGAGATTCCTATCCTGAGTCAAGTATGAGACATTTTTAACTGACCGTCTTATTCAACCGCTGTTATTAACCCATGTATGGTGTTCGTGTTTTTGTTACACAGCCAGTGTTGGTGGGTCTGCATTACTGGGTTTTTAAATCAATACAGCCATAACAATTTATGTAAAAATACTCAATAGATGTTTACTTTATCCCATTTACAAGCAATATAGATGGCATACATGGGCCATAGTTGCCATTTTTCTCTTTTAGATCAAATTTATGAATAAAAGTGCTAGTTTATACAACACATGAGGGGTTTACTGTGTGTGTGTTGCATATGTATTTCTTCCACTTGATACATGAATGCTGTGTCTTCTTGACCATCTTGGGTCCACACACATCCCAGCTAATCAACAGTGACATTAGGCCCAGGGTTGTAAAACAGGGGTCGGGTGTGGGGCAGTGCACCAGAGACAGACCAGCTTGTCTCTCTGTTATCAAAGCCGATAATCCTGGAAATATTTCCAGAGAAATGGTTGCACTGAAAAGTTCCCTGCACGTTTCTGCATCCCACATGCAATCTGTGGATCCCCCTTTGGATCACACAACTCCAGCAAGGATAAGAACAAACATAAATCTACTTGGTCCATCTCCTTCGACCTCTCTATAAAAACACGCCTTCCCTCTAAATTAGTGCAATCAAGAATGATTTTCTGGATGGCATTTGGGATGAAAAGTTCAAAACAAGACATGATGTCTTACACCTGAGAAACCACCATCCAGGTTGGCCCTCTTTGCATCCTGAACACATTGGCAACCATGCAGGGTGGCTCATTCTTTCGGTAAAAGCACCATTCAATTTCACTATTTTTTGACCTCCATATTTCTCCCCTTGCTGGCTGCTAACCGGTTAATCCTGTGGCTGGCTGCTTGTTTTGGAGCTGGCTGATGGTCTCATCCTTTTCTTCAAATTCTCTGTCGGACTCTGAATTGACAGAAATGTGATCCTCATATTCTGAAATCTCTTCCTCTTCATCATCTTCCAAAGCTTGTCCCTCTTCTAAAATATTTGGGATATACATATCCCAAATATGGGATAAAGAGTGACAAAACCTGGAATGGTTCCCCCCAGACAGAGGGTACGATGTGCGGGAATGTGGGAGCAAACATGTGCTTGAAATGTAACTTTTTTCAAACTTGTGAGGAAATAACCGGAGCACAAAGACAAAACTCACACACACACGCACATACATGCACATACACCTATATAAACACACACCCAAATGCGCACACACACACACACACACACACACTCAAGCACACCAACAGCAGGCCCAGGTAGGAGCAAAACAGAGTGAAGGTACACAGCATCTACAATTTCCACACCATTATCACCCTCGGGTCCAGTAGACCTGAACAGCACATATGTAATATACGTGTAAATGTGTAGGGTGGACACTCATTGAAATTGTTTTCTTTTATATATTCGTCACAGAAAATGAGCCAAGGACAATGAGTACGAGTTTGAAAAAGTAATTCACTATCATTTTTCTTTCAGTAAACATTGAAAACGGTCCCACAGACCCGAACACCATACAAGGGTGTTCATAATCATGTTTATAGTATTCGTAAAACATCAAACATTTCGGAGATGTTGACTATGAACACTTTATCTAATATGTTGATTAAAAGTGCCATGGTAGTGTTTACATTACATAACGACAACAAAAAGGTTAGAATGTTAATATTGTAAAATGTAAACACTAAAACGCAACATATACACAATTTACATTTCATTCATCTCTTGTGGATTTTATAGGACACTACCTTGAACTCGGACTGCACTTTGAATGTGAAACTTGATCGTTGCACTTTGAATGTGAAACTTGATCGTAGTTCTTTCCCTGAGTTTTGGGTTGATGTTTACCTAAACAGGATAAAGCAAAGCTCATATACAGAGTTTCAAAAAACACACAGTAATAAACGTCTGATGCAAGTGCGAAAAATAGACTGAGACTAATCCAGGTGGGGGAAAAAAAATAAAGATGAAGTCATAAATTTGGCACGGAATTTGAATTCTAAATTTACTCCGACTTCAATATCAATAATTTCTGTAATGTGAAGGGACAACAAAGAGACAAAGATTAAACCGTATTCAAGGAAAAGGCTGTGCACACGTAACCGGTGGGGTGATGTGCAGTCAAAACACACAGTGGCAGCAGAGCCTGTGGATAGCTGGACACACTCTGTGCAACATGGTGCTGGATTCCTTGCCCTTAAAATAGATGTGTTATTTTCTGTCCGCCATTGCCCAGAAGTGCTTTTAGCTGGTTGTTGGGAAACACTAGCTATACATGCAAACAGCCAAGTGCAGCACGGCCAAAGGCTGATATTCCTGACAATGCTGCAGCTCGTCCAGCTGTGCTATCAGGGCGAGCTTTGTGGGATTATCATCAGATTAATGCTTGAGCAGGGCTGACTGGGTGAAGAGGTTAAAGAAGCCAGTATAAGATAAGAAATGTACTCACACAGCAATTATTCTTTAGTTATGAAAGCAAACTGTCCGTTTGTCCCAGTGTGTGTATATGTGTGCATAATGTAAACATGAATAAGTCATTACTGGAATATGCACTGTGATATCTATTTATAAATGTAATACATTCAAAAAACGGTTTTATTATCTTGTCATAATCTTTTCCTGGAAGCATTTCAGATCTGATGAAGGATGTACTTGTGTGTGATGTAAGGTCAGGACATTTAGATCTTTACACCATTTCTTTAGTGTCAGTATCGGCTTACCATTTCCCTTTTATAAGCCGTCCCACCGAGTGGAAAAGACGGGCTTGCTTTGGGACACATTAATAAACCTGGGAATGAAGTTCATGTCACGGCCAGAGCGTGCGAAAGAAAATCTCTCAGAGTAATGTGTATTTATCCAATAAAAACGAGATATTATAAGGAGCAGATTTAGCCAGGTGGCGACAACCCTTGCGGGTGAACCACAACGATGTGCCAATTTGGTGAACTTTTTGTACTGCTGCACTGTGTCAGACAAACAAAAGCGGGCCCTGGAGGCCTTGGAACTTACCATTGTGTGAAGGTGAGGACATTGTAGTCGGTTTGGCGTTGCTTCCCTTTTGGTGCAGCTGGCTGAAAAGAACAGATTAAAATTACTCCCAGTAGATTTTCAAGGTCAGCTCACACTGGTCTGTTCATTTGGGAGCGAGCGTGCACTTATTTAAGCTCTTCTAGTATCCCAAAAACTACAGTTGCATTTGAGACAAGCTCACCCGTCCTTCGATCGTTAGTACAGATTGTGGCAAATTGCTTTTATCAATGTTATAGGCGCATACGTTGTCATTGTGCATCCTCTCACAGCTGTTTCGAGTGTTATGTTAACTCAAAGCGTCTCTGAGGTACCACACCACGGGGGCACTACATAGAAATGAGCATCACCATATTTTTACATTGAACAACATTGGAAATTCAAAAGAAAGACATTGCGGCGTCTGTGAGCTGGGGAAGATTCTGCTCTGAGCTGCCCCCTAGTGGATGTACAGTGCACTTTAACCCATCAGGTATCTACAAAGTTTGTACCTTCTACCTGTGTGCACTTTGCAGGCAGTAAAATTGAAATTTGTTGATGCCCTATGACAAAGTGGCTGAACCATATATTCTATTGGTCCACAGGGTAAATCAAGCTTTTTTTTTTCAACAGAAGTTGCAAGAAAAAACAATCAACAACAAAGTTTGCATTTTTGCTGACAAGTCAATGTTGGCAGTTAACCGCCAAAACTAACGACAGTGGTGTGCAAACATAAAATAGTGTCCTTCTACCTTAACACATGGTTCTGAATCATGGTGCTTCGTGGCTTCTGCCTCTTCAACAAAACCCGACTAGCTAAATCAAGCATATTTACCAAATCAAAATATGAGAGATCAAGTGACCATGAAGGATTTACAGAATTGTGCATCTTTAGGGTAAAGCAGGAGCAACTGACTCAGGTGGAGGAGTTCAGGTATCTCAGGATCTTATTCATGAATGAGGGTAAAAGGGATCGGGACAATGATCACCGATTAGATGCAGTGTTCGCATTAATGCAGGAGCTGCACTGGACAAATGTCTCAGCAACTGTTTAGTTTACTTGCCCCGAGCAGGGAATGAGGGTGATCACCCAGTGATCAAAGGGTTGCCGGTTTGATCCCCGAATCCTCCACGGCGAAGTTCCCCGAGCGAGCAAGACCCTAACCCCAAATTATTCCCAACAATGAAATGGGCCTTGCCTGGTTACCTCGGCTGGCGGTGTGTGAATGTGTGTATGAATGGGAAAATGTGAGGCAAAACACTGTAAAGCACTTTGGAAAAAAATGCTATAGAAACGCAGTCCATTTAGCATTTACCACAGAAGCTCCTGTAGTTCAAATGAGATAAATGTAAAGAATGGAAGCTTAGTTGTGTGTGTGTGTGTGTGTGTGTGTGTGTCATTTGCAGATTCCCCTCGATTGCTGCAGAGTCCTTTGATTCTACCTGCTAATATTACCATGATGGTGCAGCATATTATAGCAGTTCCCACTTTAGTATTAGCAGTGTGACATCACAGTCCGGCGCTGGAGGCGTGACCTGCCACCGTTTTTCACGGTGCACCAGAGTGGATTAGACAGTGGAAAGTTGTCTCTTACCTTTGCAGCTGAGTCTCTGATGTTAGTTTTTCTTCTTTACCAACAAAGCCATCGATGCCCGGTGAGTCTGGATTAGTGGAGCCACTGCTCAGCCGGTCACTGCTCTCATAGCCAGACTCTGTTCTTTGAATGGTCCAGGTGTCACTGCGCAACAGGGTCTTGGGACCACCTTTAAGTCTGTTGCCTCTCTGCTGGTTGGCCCTACTTTCCGACTCCAAAGAGCTGTGGCTCTCCGTCTCGTGTCGCTGTTCGTCTTCATAAATGGTCATCAAACACTTCTGTTTCCTGTCGTCCCTGTTTCGAACACAGTCGCGCTCGTGCTCTCGGCTTTGCTCAGCGTGCGATCTCTCCTGGGAGGAAGTCTTGTTGTGCCGTGGGCTGTCTTGTTGCTGGCGGCGTTGCTCCAATTCATTCAGCACGGTGTCCACATTTAAGACCTCCCGAACGGGTCTCCATGTGGACTTGGGTTTACTGCGGCTTCCTCCACTGCCACCCCTTTCCCATTGCTCCTGGCAGCTGTCTGGATCGTAGCGACCGGGGGAATTGTTCCTTCGGTTGTACCCTCCACCCTGTATGCCTGTGGACTGTCCGCGTGGCTCCTGAGACGCTCTGCTTGAATGGCTTAATGACTTCTCCGTGCGTGGATAGCTTTTTGACTTTGGGTCCACAGGTGGCTTAGGCCCATTCTCTGGAGGAGATGAAGATGTTGCATGGGTCACATCTAAAGGAACACAACACAGATTATTTGTGGAAATATGTTTACAATGTTACAATGTGACGTTTTTGACGTCTTTTTGATGTCAATTGTCCCTTTAGGTCTTTGACAGAGACGTTGTGATCTACCTTTGTGCTCAGTTCTCCGACTGGCTCTGTCCTTTTTGGATGTTTCACTTGGCTTCTGCAAACTCTCCATGAAAGGATCCTGGAATGGAATTGGACTGGTAACGGGATGCTTTGCTGAGAAAAAAAAACCCAACATAAATAAATTTGCAATTATGTAGTGGGTCTAACATTTCAAGCATTTCTACATTGTTGAACTTATTTTTTCTTAGTTTGCCCTTTAAGAAAATTCCTTTGACGCCTAACACCACTAAACCTGTCACTCGCACTGTTGACATCCTGGACAGGGTGGAACTCAGTAAGACAAAGCAGGCCCGTTAGAGCCGTGATATTAGTCACCAACTTCAACTGAACTTTTTGTTTTGCAGCTTGTTGTCATATATTTGCACTTTGTAGTCCACAAAAGTAGCACTATCACAATGGAGAAGTTCTTAAAACAAAAGTGCATTGAAAATAAAATTAAAATTAGCAGTGAAATAACATTAGTGCCATTAGTTATCTTATCTAAAATAAAAATTCAAGTCTGGAAAATTAGGCAGACAATGATATTAACCTGAAAGGATTAACCTAATGTAAAGAACAAAGGAGAGAGCAGAATGCAAGAAAAGGGGTAAGATGGAAGAATGGATGAAAACAAGGATGTAAGATTGGAATAAGGAATGAATAAAAGGAATGAAAGGGAGCTCAGGTGAATGTTTCCAGTTTCTCATGTTGATTGACAATCTGCAAAGCAACTACAAACCAAGGAACAACAACCATGCATAAGTAACAATTAGTCAAATACGAAACAATACCATAAAATTGTACTTCTACTCGAGAAAACGTACTTAACTTATTACGTGCTGGACTTGGGTCTTTTCAACATGATAGTTTCCTTCTTTCAGTTTTCATCACACTGCAGAGGGAGCCACAAATTCTTCCCAAACAACAGATGCCACAGCATCATTCATTTTAATAAAAATGAAACACGACAGCTTCCTTTTGCAAAGCCTGCAATGTGTTTCTTTGCCTCTGTAGGCAAACAGGCTAATGTGGGAAACGGAGATAGAGTGTGAGCTGCAAACATCTGCCTCCATTCTCACAACAGCTGCCGCTTATTTCAGCTGTTACTTTCTTGTTGGTGTTACAGCTAACAAGATGTGTGTGTGGGATAAAAGCATGCCGTGATCGGACTGCTGAAAGAAACCCAAGAGATGAAGACACTGCTTTTTGTCAATTTGAATTTCCAGGATGGCAAACATTTCACAGAATGTTTTTACCTTCTATATTTTAGTATTTCTCATCTCTTGGTACATCATCCTGCAGGATTAAGGTTAAAAATGATAAAAATAACAGAGGTGGAATAGGCACAATGCCAGTATGGGCATATGTATGGTGACTGGATGGGTTTTAATAATAATTAATAGTGTTTATCCTCACCATTAATCATCTACAAGGCAAATTAAAGCTAAATTATGCATAAATTCTATTTCGACCTTGAAAAACCACACCTGACTAAATTATGTAGCAAATCAATTACTTACACTTATTTTCATAAAAACAGAAATCCAGCCCCATGCCAAACAAAACATCTGGACGCAGCACTAAAACAAGTTAATCCATCCACAGTGAACATGACACTATCGCCAAAAATACCAGCAGATAAATGAACGGAAGCCCGCATCAGAACAGTGTGTGTGAGGAGAGGAGTGAGAAGTGTGCAGAAGAAGCATGAGTGAGTTTGGCCCAGGAGCTGAGGATTAGGCAGGGTGGCGTGGGTGGTAATCTGCATGCAACAGAAGCATCATCCTCATGTCAAGTTCAAGCTAGCACACAGGGCACGACTTTCCGGCACACGGAGCGCTTTAATATCATTCATTCAATCCCAGTGCAAATATCACTGTCATTTGTCTAATGAAAGCATTATTCTTCTCACAGCATGCACACATAAGCCTTCTGGATGTTTTATTTCATTAAATCATATGTTTAGATTATTATTCTGATGCTGAAGTAGTAGTATTTTTAAAAATGAAACTGTCCGACACATTTAAATGGATCCACATTAGAAACTTTATTAGTTTTCGCACTATGTAAAATCTATGTATTATATTAAAGCATATATACTTATACTGTATAATCAATTACTTCTTAATTGGCTATTTTGTTCTAGTATTAAATGAACAATGATGGGACAAAATGTAGCTTCCTGACAGACAGTAACGGAGTTACATTACACCTTTTTAGTGGAAGAGTTTTGAACTATAAAACCAGATTTTACCTGTTTTACCTGTCACGTCACCATTAACTTGAGTTTTGTACCGAGGACACATCGTGGTTTGTCTTGGTGCATCTTCATTAGATACTGGGGTTCCTTCCGGATTGGTGTAAAATAAAAGAAGTGGTTGGAAATGTCCCCGGATACATTTAGAGGCAACGTCCTTCCATTTGGATCCAATCTAGGACAAAAGATAATGTGAGTTGTAAGGTAAGAGAATCTTCTCATACTGTATGTAGACATATCAACAAAATATTGTTAGTATAAAATCAACGACTAACCTCTTTTACAGTTGCATCATCAAAAAACATCCATTTGGAAGATTTGGTGTGATATGCAAAGGCTGAGTAATGTTTACTGGAGAAACAGATCATCCCCACTAGATGGAGCTCACTCCGCTTGGCGTTTTCATCGGTAACACGGTTGAAAAGCTGAAAAATAGAAAGTTGAGGAAAAGTTGTAGCATCGGCTCTTTGGCAGAGGCTAAATCACCCCATGGGTCGATCAGAGCACTCAGGACATAATGTACGATATGGCCCTATTATTATTATTTTTTTTTAAAGATTGTTTTTTTTGACATTCCTGCTTTATTATGATAGGGAGAGACACATAGAGAGAGACACAGGAAGGAGAGGACAGAGACAGGGGATGACATGCAACAAGGGGCACAGTCAGGTATGACATGACCTAAAAAGTCAACTCAATGGAAAGAAGATGATTTCTTTTGACGTAAACCTCAACTTTGACAGTGCCCATCGTTTACTCCCTGCTACATTAATGCAAGGCAGTACAGAAATACATTTCTAGCATTTGGAGAGACAATATGCTGCACATTCAGTCCTGCTCTTACCCCATACAGGTTCAAACATGGGCCAAGGGACCGAATGACGTTGTCTGTAAGATCAGACTGCTCGGCATCCCACACAAATCCGATAGTGACAATCTCTGGGCAGTTCATGAGCACGCGGCGGATCTTGATACTCTGACCACAGTTGCTCTGCAACATACAAATACAAAATCATGCAGTTATTGAAATATACAGCGCATTAAGTATAGTCATTCTTACCAAAACGGCCTTACATCACAAGAAATTATACATACACAAGTTATTCCAAAATTACTATAAACTTCCTCCGTATATTTATTCCTGTGTGTGAGTTATCACCGTGTCAGCATGAGAGTCAGTGGATTTTCGGGAGCGATATGATATGAGGCCCCCATAGCTAAACGTGAGCTTGGCATCACTGTAAAGTTGCGACAGCAAAGAGTTTGGGAAAATGTTAAATGTGGAAGAGCCATATTACAGGCTAAAAGTTCAAGGGTCAAAATTTGTGGTTAAATAAAAAATATCTCCCCTCTTTATTCACCGTGGCCTTTAGATTTACCACAGGAAACCTGAATCTCAGCAGAGGACACAGCATGTGAATGACAGATAAACTAGTGGAAGTGGCTGAATCGCAACCAGTGGCTGGAAAAGGCAACACTTAAGGACACTTCAGCGGAGGAGTAACATAGCGTGCCAGACAATCCAGCATATAAGCCTCTTTACCCAGGAAAATTTGGGATTCTGAACCAGTTCAGTATCCACAGAACAACAGCCCTTTCTAGGATACTTTCCACCAATTTGTTGTAGCATCATTGCAAGGGTAGAATAATGAACGTCCACTGAAGATGTCATCACAGTCACAACTTTTTCTGAACCAATCAAGGTTAGGTGTTAACTTTCAGAAGTGATTTGAATTAGGATGAATGACAAGAATGGAACAAATTCCGTGTTTATGTTCGTGTACAGCACAGGACCCTGAGCACTAAGTATTGACTGCACAGAGAAAGAGAGAGAGAGAGAGAGAGAGAGAGAGACAGACAGACAGAGGGAGCAAACAATTACCATAAATTTCACATGTATCATCTGCATAACTGAACATTGCATCTGTATTCGGTTGAATGTTTAATCTGCACCGACGTCAGCACCACAATATAAAAACTGTTTGTAATTTTCGGATGAATAAAGGAAATAAAGAATTAAGGGAACCGAGCACTTAGCTCCATGTGACGCACACTGAAGCGGTAGACAGAAGCTGAAAATACAGATGAGAGAAAAACAGTGGATAAGCCTCCGCTGCTATTTATATCCCTCACACTAGTCTGGCACCGTCTCCTTGCTGCTGCTTCAAGAGCAAAATCACAGCAGAAGCCACAGAGTCGTTTCACTGTGCACAGCTGCAAGAGGCAATGAGTTCATTTCACCACGTCAGTACATGAATACTTAAATACTGACAGATGTGAAAAAAAAGCAGACAAGGGAAAGTATTGAGAGCATCTCATCACTCGGAGTGTAACGATAGGCTTCAACAGCCATCTGATACACAGCACAATAGATGGTTGGAAATATGATACAAGGATGATATGGGTATGACTCAATGAACTGAAATCGATACAGTAACTATGGAGTCAAATATTATTAGCCAAGATTTCTCAAAGTTTGTCACAACCGCTGCACTGTTACAAAACATTTCCCAGTAAGCATTACTCCAGTGAGCGATGGGTACTTGTCCAGGACAAGAAAAAGTACAGCATCAAATTGGTCCACATATAAAACAGGTTTCTCCTCTTGGATCGTTTCATTTACATTGATGCATTAGGTGAATCCTTACACCTCTGTCATCACTGTAGCTTTGATTGAAAAATAATTTAACAGTAAAAAAATAATCATAAAACACATACCGGGCAGCTTCGAAGGTCGCCTGTGTTGTTTGCTGCCTGCAGCAATTCTCCAAACATGTCTGACCTCAGCCGCTCATTCTTCCCCATCAGGCGATCAACCTGTTGGCTTTCAGAGACACACACAGCCTGTGAGGATGCTGATTGTTATCTGATAACTACATCACCTAATTCATGAAATGATGAACTTTTTAACATCACAGGCAAACTGTCACTTATGTAGTATCAGGGAATGTTTGTGTTGATAAAATGCTTCAAGCATTGTCTCTACTATCCCATGTCTGTAGTACTCACCATAAAGCAGTTGTTGAGACATAATGTACGAATTCTGTGAATGGGTGAGGGTCTGATGACGCACCACAACAGCGACACACAAACTGCAAAACAAGAGCTGAACATTATTTTACATATCACATTCGTGTGTTATTGTTATTAACCAGGTGACACCAACAACTAAAATATCTGTATAGCAACAGAGCATAATTACTTCTACAAAGAGTTTGACCCGTTACTGTTCACATTAGTACATGGATCGGTCTAGAAAACTTCTAACATTGTTGGTTCCTTCCTCATGAGAGTCACAGAGATGCAGCCATACGAGTTCACGTGGCAAGGATACACGCTTACTTTATTATGAACTGAGAAAACATCAGCAGAAACAGATAAACGGTGCTAACAAAGAACACAAACATAATACGAGCGTCTCGGACTGCGGCGTGTGTATCCAGCAGTCAGCCCTGCAGTCTTTGTGCCTTGATTGGTCCATCATCTGCAGCTGTGGCAACTAGACACACCTGTGTCCAGTTGCCACTCAGGCCTCAGCACCACAATGTCCCAAACACACAACAACACTCACACAAACACCCAAAACCTATCCCACTGCACAATTGTATTTCTCCCACATGTTTTGTTTTTTAATATCACGTAGGCAATGTATAAAAAAAAAAAAATTGGAAAAATTATTTACCTGCTCATAGAGCATCATCGCAAACTTCTGATGAGTAATGCAGGACTTGGATGAGCAAGCGTCGTTTGCAGTGTCTGAAACTATGTGTAAATGAATGCGCTCCAAGATGTTCTCCTAATATATAAAGAACAGAGGAAAAAAACAACAAAACACGGCTTTTATACTCTCCAAACTCTTACATCTTTCTCAGGTTCTTTCAGCTGCACTTTTTTTTGTTACGCTTACATGGATACAATTTGCATTATAAATCACCATTACAAATCATATGCAACTAAAACTCCACCTTTTCTATCAGACTTCCGAGAATGTAATAGGAAAGCTACATATAAATGAATCTTAGGTGCAACAGTGATAAATACAGGCTCCTTTACCAGAGAAGGGCACTGGGAAACACATTTGAATTATGGATATGAAAAAATAATAATCAACAATTGTGCTTTACATATTGCCTAAGCTTGTTCAAGATTTATTCAAAACAATTAAACTGAGCCACCACTACGTTAGTTGTTTTGGTGATTACTGAGATCTTTCTGTCAGAGGCCTTCACTTCCTTCATTTACAAAACTTCAGGCCCTGGTCAGACCTGAATGGTTGTTAAAAACCAGGTCTGAATTCCCCCACAGAGTCACAGAGGTAGAAGCAACCATAGTTTTACTTCACAGGTTTGGGAAGACATCATGTGTACATACAAAGCACTCAGCAGCATCATTCATCAGGCCCAGCTGGAAACGTTGCTCATCCTTAAAAGTCTCAGCGAGGGCATTACGCAGGCTGTCAGAGGGAAGCACGCGCTCTCTGCTCTGCTGGAACTGGCTGAATATGCTCTAAAAAAGGAAAGACACAAATCAGTCACCTACACGTGCACAATACTGGACGATATTGTACAGTAGAGCTCCTAACTGTTCACTTTACAAACGTGTACAAACCTTTAAAGCACAGAAAATGCAGGCATCACCAAGACAAAAGTGACCTGAGAGTTGTCTCAAACTTCTCCTGAAGATGTCCAGTTGCCATAGCACCTGCGAAGGTTTACCACAGCGGAGTGTTATTGAGTAGATGATGCGGTTATGATGAAGGTGGGTAACCATAGCTGTCACTGTGATGTGAAACCTTTCATGGCTGCTACGCCCATTCAGCCTATCCATCAATCAAACGTTCTTGAAATCTATTTTCAAATCGGTAATGTCATTTTTGAGTCAGAATAAGAACTAAAAGAATAAAGGAATGACAGGGAAAGAGTGGTAGTTCACCAGGTAACAGCAACACTGGAATGTAATGAACCAAGAATCTAAAAATAGCACAATAACAAACACAGTTCTCAACAGTCTCAGGAAATGAGACAGTTTCCCTGAGGTGTTTTTTCATTCCGGCATTTAAAGAAAGCATCGTATTTCACGTTAATATAATGTACGAGATATGGTCGAGCCGCCAATCCCACTGAGATGCAATATTCAGATCTGCAGCCCATTGTAGCCTTCAGCTCGCTGTTCTAATTGATCCCCACTGCAGCAGCACAGATCCCACCAGCTCCCTGACTGTGTGTTACTTTTCAGGAACTAAAGTGTGGAAAACGAAATTATTTCTTGTATCAATACATATAATATTATGACAGCATTTAATCATTTATGCTATCCTTGTTATTATATTTGATTTATATTGAGCAGGTGTTAACAAAAAAGAATCTTCCAGCGAATAATGTGCAAGCAGGCTGAGAGAAGGACGACATAAGTACGTTGACGTTATATACTGTACGGGCGTGGGCGGCGTGGCTTAGGTGGTAGGGTAGGGTGGTCGCCTAGTGATCAAAAGGTTGCCGGTTCGATCCCCCCGCCCATCCATGTCGAAGGTCCCTGAGCAAGACCCTAACCCTGAATTGCTCCCGACTAGCATGTGGGCCTTGCATGGTTACCTCTGCAGTCGGTGTGTGAATGAGTGTATGAATGGGTGAATGAGAGGCAAACATTGTACAGCGCTTTGGATAAAAGCGTTATATAAATGCAGTCCATTTACCATTTTACCATGTTTGTGTTTATTTTGGAGTACACATCTGCCCTCTAGAGGTCAAAAAATAGCCTATTACCAATTTAAGATATGTTTGATATGTTTGACCAAAAAAACATTTTAGATTCAGGAAGTGTACAAATCTACATAAGGGTTTGTAAACAACTCATCCATGGAACAATGATGGAACTCAGTGCTACAAGCAAAGGCGTCTGAAAAAAAAAAAAAAACACGGCAAAGAAGTATCACTTTTAGTGTGTGCTGTTAGAAAAACTCACCTGAACAGCACTGTTGAGGAAGCAGCTGTTCTGTCCGGGCTCATTGAAAAGGCCTTTGGTGAGAGCCAGAGACAGCATACTGCCAGGCTGGTACGATTTCTTCAGGCCGCCTCCAGGTCTTTTGAACATCTTCACCCATGCCATAGAGTTAGAGCCTGATAAGAAAGCAGCAGTTTTCAGTCTTTTTGAGACATTTACTGAGTAACGACACACAGATACGCCAACATACAAGAGTTTTGGGACCAAAATGACCCCAAATGAACCAAGATGATTTTGTACAAAGCCAATCTTAAGAAATGCCTCAACACAGAATTTGAGCCCATATAAAGCAATAGCATAAATAAACCACAGTGTAAAATAAACAAAACCATAAATAAAGTTTAAGGTTACAACAATGAAATTGTATCTGACAAGTATTTGGCACTGACCTACTTTTGGTGTTCTTGACAGTCACAATGCAGTTAGCACTCAAAAGCAGTTACATTTCTTTTCTGTTTTATTCTGTTTTATATGTTGGGCTCGTGTATATCCCATAGAGACTCAGCTCAGGACTCAAACAAAAGAGACATTCTAAATACATTTTCAGCCCATAAAATCACCAGTGAACAGAATTCCATCCATTTACTATGTGGGTGCAAATTTGGGTCACGTTGGACATCTTGGTTTTCATGTCATCACTAATCTTAATGAGTGATTCGTTTCTGTGCCGTATACCTCCAGAGATGGGGGAAGACTTGCTGCAGCTGGACATGCTGGGAGGTGAGAGCTGGTGCATCGGTCTGGCCATGGGCTCCATCCATTTCACCCCCACGCTCCTCCACAGCTGTTGGCTGAGGGCATCGTCACAATCGGCCACAGGGCAGCTTCAGCCTGCTGCAGCTGGACATTGAATGGTAGTGGGACACAATCTGGAGAGATTTCACACCAACAAAGGAATAAGAATCTCATCTACCACACGAACATCAACATTTCAGGGTTGTTGTTTTTTGAATGAATGCCTCAAAATGTGCTGTATTGCTGAAAATAATGATACTGGTCCACATTTTCTCTTTGGCAAAGAGTGTTTGTATTGTATGAATGTGATACTAATGTGATGAATGAACACATTAAACGTATTTTCTCCACAGATTGTGAGCTTCCATCTGTCTAGTTAGTTAGTTAGTCAGTCAGTTAGTTAGTTGGTGAGAGGTTCTATCCGGTGTCAGTGGCCACGGTGTTTGAGCACCAACCTCTCTGGCACCATGTGATGCCGATACCATTACAGGCCTGTACGCTCTGACATGGGCGCCCACGTTTGGTCTTGGGTTCAGCAAGAGGACAAACACGTTTTACTGGCATTATTATTAAACATATATATATACTGTATATATACATGTTGCGTAAAATCTTCTATATTTCCCTCCAAAAGCCTCGATGGGGGACGCTCCCGTGCTGCCAGTTTTACACAACACTGGAGCACCTACAGGAGCATAAATAATGCCGCAACTTGGAATCGGGATCCGGGGTGGGGGCAAGGCAACCGCAGACTCACCTTAGATTCAAGAGAATCTGTTGCTGTCGGACGAAGCTTCGCGGCTGCCCAGCTGTCAGTGCGTAAAAATCCTCAACTCGTCGTAGAATCCTGCGCACAATCGGACTAAAATTCAGCGCAGATATGCCCGGGCGCACGTCAGGCGCTCTCTGTCATAGTGCAGTACTGCCATGAGCAGCCCCGGTCCCTCCGACACACACATAACGGAGCGGCGCGGTCCTCTGTTTGGTGCAGTCCACGCCGGGGCACAGCGTCGGTCCGTGAAAATTCGTCCCGGATTGCGCACACACGGACGGGGTCGGCGGATGGTCCGTGTCAGAACGTCCGACGCGGATTAGTGATGTTTTGAGATTTGAGAGGTCAAACTCCGCCCCCAGTGCAGCCTCAAGTAGCCTACATGCATGCACCGCTGCTGCTGTGTTGCAATGTTCAGTCCCTGCATGGCAAACTGCGCGCTGGCGGAAGGTTACACTTTCAACTTGTCATGATGGTGATGATGATGATGATGATGATGATGATGAGAGGCGTCACATGACTGTACTGGTTTCATAATCACGCAACACTGTAGGGACTAAACCCAGCATGTTTTTAAGCTGCTTAAATCCAAAATATTTGTAAAGCATTTTGCTTTGAAGTTCTTTTATACGCAATAATGAGTTGAAAATAACAAGAAGGCCTTTCATGCTTTTTGTCATCTTCATTAGCATGTGCATGTCAACAAGGATTGGAGTTTAAAATTCATTTAGCATGACAGGATCCCAAATAGCTTCCTCTTTGTAACTCTGTGGCCCTGTTGCTGCAGTAAACAGGACACGGAGCCACAGGAGCAGGCAGATGGAGAGCCTGGCAGGGGAAAACCTGCAGAGCTGAGCTGAGCAGATTCTGGGCGACAGGAGGACTGAATGAGGCTGATAGAGCAAGACAGTCAAAATGTCACTCTGTGATTTTAGTGCGTCTCTGTCTGTCTTTAATCCAACTACATGTGTAAGGCCGGTACAGAATTTCTCATCTCTATTCTGGTGCTTTGACTTTGATAATATCTTAGTTTCTTAACAACCTTAATCTTTTGTTTTTATTGTAAGTCTCCTTTTTCATGACAATAGGAATTAGAATTTGACAGTGACATCATCTTATGTAATTCACAGATTTGTGAATTTGTTGCCTCTATAGACGTAACAGTGGGAAGAGCAAAAAAAAACAATCATTTAGGGGAAAAAAAATTCTTGTGACTATCTTGGAATTATTACTTACTATTACATCATAAAGCAGAGAAAAATATCTTCACTGTAATTGCACCTTGGAGATCTTGGAGATTTTTGGTGGCCCCAGTTGGGCAAAAATACTTGAACAAGTAACAAGTATGTGATACAAAATAACTCTGTTGCAAATGTGACAATATTTTGCATTTTGCAAATACATTAAATACATTTTGATGTGACCATTAAATCTAAATTTAGAAACAGATGATGCTCTGACCTGATGTTTGGAGTGTTTCTGTCACATTTCATATATTCACTCATTCAGCGATTCAGACAAACTGAAGCTGCGTTCAATGACACCGTCCTCAGTTTCCCAGGAACTGAGACAAGTGTTCCAAAGCACTTTAAAAAGTACACACGTATTAAAATACGTATTTCTGATATAATTATTAGAAATGCTGCTCTTCCCTGGATGGTGAGGAATTAGATTATGTAGTGAAATTTCAGTAGTTCACTACTACTACACAACAGCCCCCAAGCTATGAAAGATATCTTATGAATTTATATTACAATTACAAAATAATAGTTCACCATTCTCACGATCAAGACCCATTATTGTCAATGAGTGGCTCCAAATAGATTATCTACTCAGTGTTTACTCTCTCTCTCTCTCTCTCTCTCTCTTTCTCTCTCTCAGCATGTGGGCAGGACTGTGAAAAATCTGAATAAAAAAGTATTCATGAATTTCCGCATAGTCCACACTGATTTTAAGTCCAAGAATGAAATATGTTCTGAGCACTGCAGTGTGTCAGCTCTGTGTCGTCCTCTATTCATGAGCTGAAAAAGACAAGAATTTATTAAGAAATCTTTCCTGGATTGTTCCAGTTAATTCAGATTCCCACCAAAAACTAATCGCTCATTTCTTGTTGTCCCATGTTCAGGGATTTTGCTAAATGTGTAGCTGTTCACAAGTGGTGCTATTATTTCTATCGGACTTCAACAACAACGTATGTCTTAGCCACAGATTTTTCAGGCTGTGACTGCAAAAAGGTGCAGGCCAACTATTTATAAAGTTCAGAACAGGGACAAGGCTGCTGATGCTTTTTTTGAACATTTATTTTTGAGCACTCATAGTGAACGCTACAAACAAAAATGTTACTATTTTGTTCAAAGAGCGCTTTATATAGCTTCTCTCTCATCCTTTATCAACGAACAAATGTCCTCACTGATTTCATTCAGCTTTACAGTGCCAACAATAGCCCTGATGTCTCCCAGGAGAATTTTTGGGGTTATTTATATAAAACAGGTTTGAGAAAACTCACTGCCATATTTCTATTTCTGACTATAAGCTGAATTCTGCCGTCTTAATCAGTCAGGATGAATAGGATAAAAGAGAGACATAAACAAACAGCTTCATCGCTTGTGTTTGAAATTATATTTAATTTCCCTTACAAATGATAAAGTGAATAATTCAATACTATCGAGGTTTTCCTGCCGCATGTATATCAATTTCGTGTTTGTTGATTTTGAGATGTCTGCTTTTGTTCCAGCATGAAGTCACAGTTTTTATTTACACGTTGATCAATTCATTGGAACATCACAAAAATGACTGGCTCTACCTTATAAGTATCAGACACCGGGAATTACAATCTATTTTTGTTATTTACATTTTATTATTTAGATCCATGATTCAAACACTCTAAATCCAGCAGGGGAACCATCACTTGAACACCATGAGTCCCATCACTCATCCCACACTTGGTTTCAGCGTGAGCAGTGTGTAGCAGCATGTCTCCACTGATAGCACAAATATTCGGATTGGATATTTCTTTCCTGATTCATACCTAAATATAATGGATGAACAAAAGGAAACAGAATCCAGATAAGTAACAGACCATTAATCTGTCATCACAGTAGGAACTTTACAGCCAATGTAATGTTGCCAAGTTATACAACAGCCATCTAGAGGTCGTCAGACTCTGGAACATCGACGGCTTCCACAGTAACTGTAGGTAGGATGAGCGTGCTGCCATCAGATATCCATCCCTGGGCTGTCCTGTTGAAGGTGGGCCTCTTCATCCCCGGATCTTGAAGCTCTGGGTACTGAGGAGGACTCAGGTCCACTGCAGGAAGCTTGAATGTGATTCCTCTTGGAGCTTTTTCAAAGCCTCCATAAGGAGTAGCAACCCTACAGAGCAGATCAGAGAGTGGATGTTATCGCGTGATCTGTGTGATATGTGCTCATAGCTTCTTTAAAGCTTTTTTTAAAAAAATTTTTATACCGGTTAAAGCATTTGTACTCAGGAAGCTCTGCTTGTTGGTCGGGGACCTGCACTTGAGGTTTGAGAGTGTCGGCAAGGGCGGGGTCACCGAGGATTGCTTCCTCCCATGGGGAGTGATAGGACTTGGGCAACGCTGTGGCGTTAACCTGCTCCACAGCTGCATCTTTCAAGAAACAACGTGGAGAAATATATTACAATAGAATGATCGGACATGGCACGGTTGATGCTGTTTGTGTGCCTAGATAACTCATAACGAAGGCAGCCTTATTTATACATCATAACGATCTTAAAATACAACATACTTGGAGTGATCGCTTATCATAGCATGTCAAAAGACAAATTTATTAGGATGACATGAAAAAACACAGACAGGATAAATCAGATTAAACACAGGGCCTCCACTGCACATTCAAATAAAGTGAAATAAAGAAAAAATATTTGATAAACATACTGAGTAATTCAGTTTTTTGTAATTACCTGGATTGGCGTTTTCTGGATCGGCAGCATTTCCACTGTCCGGTGCGTCCACTTTAATTTCAACAGTGTGTGTGCTATCATTCAAAATCTCATTCTATAAAACAAGGCACAGTAAATGAAAATGTTTTAATTATATAAGAGATATAATACAATCAATGCACACACACACACACACACACACATATATCAACAAGCACTGATAAGCAGACACAGAGCAAAGTGCCCGAAGCAGGCCGAAGGCATGGGACTCACGCCTCCTCTTATCGTCCATGTACAATAACACGGTTGCCAGGAGCGAAAGTTTCCTGATAAATGTGACTTAATGAGAAGTACGCTGACGACGCTGCCATGCAGTTAGCATACGACTGACTCATTCAATAAAACAGTCATTTAGAAGCTATAATGACTCAGTGAAACTCACTGCTGACTCACATTTAGTGTGTTTGTCTCATTCTGGATACTTTCAAACGTGTATTTGTCAGATCTCCTCTGGCGTATTTTAAAAAGACGAGAACCTCTGTTGGAAAGCAGTGATAGCTCCTCTAACATGATGTCTTTTGGAGTGCTGAGCTTTTTTCCTAGATCCATCACGTCTCCTGTAAAATAACAAAGGGGGGAAAAAAAATCAATCTCTATTAAGAAAATTTCAGGGTAACAGTGCAAACAGTACAATCCTGGATGTTCTTTTGTCAACATATCATTCACTTTGGAAATGAAAGATAAAGTTACATTTCTTTAAATATTCTACTCCTGTTTGCCAATATAGAAAGAGAATGTTTTGTGATCACAATGGACTGAAAATATGTGAAGGTATGCAGAGAAAGCGAGAGAAACTGAATAGAATAACAGTAGTAGAGTAGTGCTAAAAAAGGCCCGTTAAATGATATAGAGAGGCGTCACCAGAGCCCTATCATGGAAAATGATTGTACTTAGTTTTAGATGAACATGATCCTTCCGGAATAAGCGGCACACAGTACTGTATGTACCCCAGCTGTCATGGACATTCACAATACGGCTACACAGTCGGGCAACACCCCTTCTCTTCTCCACTCTCATACTCAACCCCCTACCCAGAAATAGACTTTTGAGAAGGACGACAAAGGATTAGTCACATAGGCAGGTAGTATTAGCTTATTTATGGCCGGTACTGGAGAGCAGCCCTGACATTTTGAACTAAGATCAGCATGGATTGTCTTGAACAGCAGTGTGTTTCTCCTCTCGGCCTCAGATCATACCATTGGTACTATGGACCTCTCTGCAGATCGCTGCAGCCTGTTTCTTCCTTTCTCCAGTTGGCATTGTACAGAACTGTGACATTGTGGTTTTGGGAAGGTTGGCAGAAGTCAGGAGTACTGGAAACACATATAGGACACAGGAAGTATTTCTTCTGCCTAAATCAAAATACTATGAACCCATCAACAAATGAATGCAGTACTAGTCCAGGTTTCAGCCAAACATGCACAGGCGGGTGAGTACACATATAAGACCTTCTTACAACAGATGTTAGAGATAAGACCCTGAATCTATACTGTCTTAAAATTGGACTAAAAGTCTATAAAAAGTTGAAAATATCACAATTGTGTTGACAAAATGGATGATTTTTCTCCCTTCTCTTCTAGTTTTTTTACTGCAATGATATTTTGAGCCCACAAAGTTTGCATACTGAAATTTATTCAAAGGGCTTAAAGGATTATTTTGTACCGCAGCATTACATAATCCGCTCATCTGTTCATATTTGCACCGGAGCAACATACTGTTTGAAGTATTAATATTTGCTTTTACCGTTACAACATTTTTGCATTTTTAAGTCAACGTTTTGTGTTGTCAAAATTAAATCACGAGCAAATGTTTTCATCTCATTTTGCTTTTGCAGTTCACATATGTACATTGCTTTATGACATTTCATAAGCAGAACATTACACATTGAAGTTTCTAATTATTGTGTGTTTTTATCAGTTTTCTTAAATGTTAACCAACTATCAGGTGACTTTGCCACAACTGGTCAAATTTTACACTTGTGTCCATTTAAAATACACAAAAATTGTTATTACATTAATATAAATATATATCATTGGAAAATAACTTGGTATTCTTGTTAAAATCTCATGAACGTAAAGCCACTATTTTTGATAAACGTAGAAATAGCATGGAATATAGTTTATCACAATGCAGTAACCGCTCAATGATTCTAATCTAATCTAGATTTAATTTTAGTAGAACACACAAAATACACAGTGACGAGGCTTGGCCATACCTGTGACGGTGTCTCTATTGTGCAACCTGTATCGTTGAGGGGAGGCACCGAGACTCAGGGGTCAACCTCCAGTAGGTAGTCTGATCTTCCCAGATCTTCACACTCCCGGACACTAAAGCCAAACTGTGAGTGTGTGTCTGTGTCTGTTGTGAATGGAATGCAGCTTACATCAATAGGCTATATTTAACCTGCCAAACACTCAAAACCACTCTCAAACACCAGGGGACAAGGATAGTTACCAGAGAGAGGACGTGGATGGACAACACACACACATGCCCACTGATGGTTTCAGGCCAAAAATGATTCCCTAATTTTTGACTGATCTACGTCAGCAATCCTCTGAGCCTCTGTTGGTTGATGTGACACTGTTTTGAGGTAACCACGCCGTCAAATGCCAGAGGTTGTTAATGCTCTGTGCCCCAGCGACTCATTAATGTGTGTCTCCAAATAGTTTACTGTTACTATATATATGTATATACTATATACTTGGGTATTTTTTTGGTACTCAGTCTCAGTGGCAGTTGTTTGTTTTGGAGATTTTTATCTTTATCTTTAGCTTTACCTTTATCTTTATTTTTATTTTTTGTAAGATAACCAAGTCTGTTTTGCACTATTTCCTGTGGGATGAATAAAGTTTTATCTCATATAGGTTTTGGATTACAATATAATGCATTGAGGACAGTTAAGGGGAGTGTGTCATGACCAACCAAGCTCATCAAGGTCACTAGCCTGGCAGATAAACCTGGTCTCACACTACACACAACCCGTACTTTTATTATGTTGTGTAATACACAGATTTAGAAGTAAGCCGATACAGAAAATACCATATTTTGTAAACGAGCTCAAACGTGGGTGTTGTATTCTTCCACCCAAAGTGATTTAATATAACCTGATATTCTATTCTAAATTATGCAGTCTATACAAAGATAGAATGTGGCGGTCATTTCAATTCACAGCATGGTGCAAATGTCTGAATGTACGAGAATAGAATCAAAGGAGAGACATACACAACTTTAAGAACTTAGACATTTCCATCTTTTAATTTTTACTTTTGTGTTTGAAGTGAAAAATATCCATGTCTTTCAGGAAAACTGTAAAACACAGGCATTTGACATTTAACACACATTTTGTGTGATCAAAAGTGAGATAATTGATGAATGCACACATATTTATTCTAATATAACAGCAATGTTGCCATGAAACACTGCAAACCATTCATTTAAAGCTTGAATATACACAGATAAGATAAGTAAAGGCTCCAACCGCAGACCAACTCAAACTGAAAGTGTGCTGTTTGCATTACAAAACCCTGTAGATTCTGATGGATGAAATATATTAATTATATATATTAAAAGAACAAGATGAAAAAGAAATTTAAATTATTGTCATTAACTTATAGTTAGTGGAAAATCAAATTATGTATTCTTAACATGTGACAAACCACACGTAGCATTTTATATAAGTGCCTTTTTTCTCACCAACCTTGTCAACATTACAAACGCTTTCTGTTCGTTAAAGAAGTCATGAAAAGACCCAACGACTTAAGTTTCTTTCACATTCGCGTACGCCATACTTTGCATGAACAGCTACCATTTCTGCTTGAAATGTTTGTTTCTCTTGATCTGAAATGTTTGCATTCATCATAGGAGCAATAACTTCACTGGGTGGCACTAAAGAGGGGAGCGTACTTTGTTGGGCTGCTCATCTGTTTCATGTATCCAAATGTAGGCCTGTTGCCGGGCCTCAGAGGTTGGGCCGCTCTGAAGGGAGGCCCATAGAAGGCTGGTTTCTCAGGTGAAAATGTCCGGCTCGTGGCCGCTGCCTGAAAAGCTGGGGCTTCATGAAAATGACTCTTACTGACAGCTGCAGGATCAAGAGACACCCTGCGCCTCCATTCATCTGGAGGCTCTGGCAGAGAGCGGCGCTGCGCTGCAGCTTTGACATTCGAGGCAACACATGACTGGAGGCTCTGCAACACAAAAGCCTCATCCACTGAACCTATGGGGCTCCTGGACGCTGCTTCCCATGGTGTAAGAGGCTTGCGGGCCTTTTCCTGCCAGGATGTTTGCCGCTTTGTAGGAACAAAAGCTGGCAGGGATCCAGGTGTGCTCACAGGGGAGAGAGGTTTGGAAACAGCAACAGAATTCACACGCCTGGGCAACATCAGAGACTGACTTCGACCAAATCCCTGAGGAAAAGCACATACAATCCATTGATTTGCTGGTAGGGGAGCAGTGTTGCGGACTTTGCTGACACCTTGTGGCTGCAAAGGATGCAGAGGGAGGTAATTAAAGTTTATTTACTGTGTGCAGAGAAGATGTAAAGGATAAAGACGGAAAATGCTTGTAAAATAGAGCACAAACAAATGTATTTATTTTTTCCCTCAGATTTTTAGAGCAATGAAAATAGAGTCCTGCATAAAAGGTTCTAATGATGCAAAAGTAGATGTTATTATTTGTAGTGATATTTAGGAGAATGATTGAAGAGAACTTACCTGCTGTATGGGGTTCAAGATATGTAAAAATAACCACAATAAAACTAACCTAACCTGAAATTTTTTCTTGGAACTAAATCAACTGCTTAAACCAACTGTTTGTATTAATATTTCACCTCAACATTTGTCTTTAAAATCGTCTTCATTCATTCAAGACCACTTTACTTGTCATAGGCCTCTGAACACGGAATGCTTGGACATGACGTCCTCAACCTGAAAACGAAAATAAATGATTCTATGTACATCTATCAGGCCCGGCCAGCCTAGTTTTTAAAATAATATCCTCTGGACGCACATTATCATGATATTCATCATCATCCATCGTGAGCATGGTTTTGGCACTTTGGTGGCAGATATGTGCACATATGTGTATATGTAAATATGTAAATATTGCTGAAATACAGACAGCAGTTGATTTTTGGTAACATCAGTGTTGTGCTCTGTGCACTGTTGCAGGCAGTCAAGTCACAATGAATTTAGGTTTCCCTTGCGTCGCTCAGTGTATTGCTCTGTCACATCAGTGCATGTCAGAATAGTTCAGACAAAGACCGCAGCTTCTTTCAAGCCTTAACTTAAAATTGTCCACAAATGACTGCATGAATTAATTTCTTGGTGCTCTGATTTGATGATGAATTTATTGTCTAAAATCCTTAGAATAAAATTAGTAGGTGAAATTTGCTCCAGGTTGGTTTTCCCTTTGATTTTCCACCAGTATCTTGATAAAGAAGTGCGCAGAAAAACCTTTCAGATTCTATATTATAATCGTTTTGTCTTTAGTTCTATCTGTTCTGCTGAATGATGAGAAAAGAAATAGATCAGTTCAGTCAACTGAACTATAAAGTCAGACAAATCAAAGACAACATTAATCTTCAGCAACATTTACATCATTTTAAATTAAGATAATGAAAATAGGCAAATGTGTAAGTGCACAGCAAAAACTGGTGGAAGTGCAGATAAATAAAAGGCAGCAATGAGGATGAAGCAGAAAATATGAGCGACTCCGAAAAAAATGTGTTAAAATAGGAGTCGAGGAAAGGAGGACAGAGGTTGGTGACAGAGACAGGGTGTACACAGGTAAAGGTGGAGGAAAGAGAAATTTAATAGTATGATTGTGCCGAGTACAGGAAGTGCAATAAACAGTGATGTCAGAGACAAACACAAGGACAAAAGACGTCTTTTTCCTATTCTCCTTTGGATGTGCTGCTTGGTAATGTGAATCCACAGTGCAATATTCAAATTGCTATCATAACCTTGAACCTCTGATGACTTTACTGACATTAACTGGCCATAACAGACAATTTTTGAAAACATGTGCACATAAAAATAAGACATTTAAAGTAATCACGGTCAACGTTAACACTTGCAAAAGCTGTAGCGATACCAACAAAGTTTGGAATGAGACTGAAGGAACCGTGAATGCATCCATAAAAAGAGGTGCATGTATTCAGTGTTCAGACGATTGGTTAATATAATTCGTAAATACAAATGTATATAATTGTATACTTGTACTGCTGTACAGGACAGTATTTTTCACTATTTTGTAAATTGAAATGTTATTATTGCATGTAGTGTCTCAGGTCAATGATGACTTATAGTATAATAGAATAAACATAAAAACAAACATGCTCGGAAAATGCTACATCATTATTTTCTTTTTCTTTTTGTTTTTTAGAAAATAAAAGCTCGGCGAGACCTCAGTTAGATGAAGCTCTTTAGACATAGATATTGCACATATAATAGCACTTCCCACTTTAGTCACATATTTCCCTTGCCAAGCACATATAGACCTTCCAAGTTTGAGGAAAGGGATGAAAAGTGCTGTAATCATTCACTTGAGTAGACATTCCATTAAAGTACTGACATAAGAAGCTGTCTGGAGGATTCTAATGATTGGCAGCTATTTTTAAATGATTCTAGGTGAATGAATATTCTAAATAGCTACACGTCATGAGTTTCTAAATGAAGAATTCACTGGACAGCTTTTGCTCTGTACGAAAACTTATTTTGCTAATGAACGATAGCAACGGGTTTCCACTGTTTTCCTGTCACCACTGACTTCTTAGCAGAAAACCTCGGCCGCGGAGCCATTTGACGTGCACCCCTAGCAATGAGAGACGCGGGAGAAAAAGCTGCAGCTATGCTGTTACCAAGCGAAGAGTGCTGGGAAGTGCTTGCGGGTTTGGTGCTTGGTGCTTGCTGGCTGGGTATGTGAACTGCAGCAGATGTGACAGTATGCTTTTTGTCCAAATGCTTGTCAGCCGCAGAAGAATCAGGTGATCTTGTGCTTTGGTGGGCAGAAGAACTTTTGGAACTTACCGATCCAGAGGACTTAGCAGGGGCCTGTGACTTGACAGTAAGCTCGGGAGCGTTATAAGGAGAGTGGGAAAGAGAGGTTTTATGTTTAAGACTTTGGGAAACCTTAGGTCTTGGCACCACAGTTGGCTTGGGGCTGGGGCTTTTGGCCTCAACGTCTGCGCCATACGTGAAGAGAGACGAGTCCAACTGATAAGGCTGGTGTTTCATAATTTGTAACGCGCTGAGGTGCTTTGGGGGTGCTTTGGACGTCTGTTTGGTCTTCACCTTCGTTTTGGGACTCGTGGAAGGGGGTTGCTTAGCTGCTGCTGGAGGGTAGAAGGGAGCAAGCAGGGGGTTGTAAGCTAAAGGAGGTGGGGCACGAACAATGGAAGAATACCTCCAAGAGTTAGGGAGGGATGAGCTTGGGGATGGGGATCTTGTTTTGTTAGCTTGCACTGATTCGGCATCAATAACAAACTTCTCCATACGCGATTGCCTCTTGGCAAATAACTCTGCTCCTCTGCCTGTCATAGCTGAACCATCGCACGCCTGACTAACGCCTCTGTCTGAGACTCGTCCCCTGGAAGAAGACGGTGATGCTTTCGATGCTTTCGATGCTTGGACGTATGTTGCCCCAGCTTTTGGTGGGTAAGAGGCCACTGAGTTTGGAACACTGTCTGACTTATTCCGTGAGGGTGAGGGTGGGTGATGGGGGCTGTAGGAGGTACTTTGGGCCTGAGTACTCACTGGTGATCGCGGTTGACTCCACATACTTGTGGTTGGTTGAAGATGAAGAGAGGAGCTCACTGGTGCCCGGGCACTCTCAGACATTTGAGGTGGTGCCTGAGTTGGAGTCCAAGGTTGTGAAACTGGACTTCTTGAAGGTTTAATTGGCTCAACTGAGGGACTCCTTCTCAACCAAGGTGGACAATTGGGGTTGATGGTAGGTTTTGGAGCAACAGGAGGGGGGTTCTTAAGTTTTACTGCTCTTGGCTGCATGAAGTTACATGCTTCAGCACCTAGACTAAAAAAGTCCTCCTCTGGTTCAATATAAGACCTCCTGTCCCCTTTGTTTTGAAGGGACAGACTTGACTCTTGCTTCAGAGTTGAAGACTGCTTATTAGTGCCTTTTCGTTTTGGCTCTGGTAGGATGCCAGTCCTGATAGCTGGCACGGCTATGCGCTCATCTCTTGAGGCTATGATGTCTGAAGTCGGAGACCAAACATATGGGTTAGTGTTAACAGGCACAGGAACTTTGAATTTCATGTCATGCCTCAAGGTCACTTGAGTGTTGTCACCAGGTGAGACAGGAGCTGGTCTATTTTCTTGAGCTCCCAAGAAAGGCTTAGCTGTTCTGTTTGGTACTGAGGGTTTTGGAGCATACTGAATATTGTCTTGGTACTGCACATTCTCCTTAAGATTTGCATCCACGTAGCTTTGATCAGCCTGCTCGGTATGCACGTACATTTCCTTGGTGTCGTATCTATTCTGGATTTCTGTGCGTTGAGGCATTATCGTTGCCTCCACAGGAAATCCTTTACTCCTCAATTCTTCATGCTCTGACACAATTGCATCCATCCGTTTGCGGCGTTGGGCAAACATCATCACACCCTTTCCTTTTGTCTCTGGTAGTGATTCCATTTCTTGAAAACTTTCCCAGTTCACACTGAAGTTATGCCGTGGAGGGTAAAGACAGTACTCCTCTTCTATCTCGGAATCACTCGAAGCAAACTTATACCCAAATGATGCAAGTTCCTCAGCTTCGTCTTCTATTTGGTCTTCGTAGTCACCAGTCCCGTAGCTCACAAGCGTGTACTTCTTGACTCTTTGGCGACGTTTTTTAAACAGCAGGGCTCCCTTATTTTGAGGGTTGGGTGCATCGGTGAGGAGCTGAGCAATACGCCTGCATTTAGACTTGGTCTCCTTGATGTGTTTTTCTGACAGGCTCTCAACGTGTCTGAGACCTACGAAAGAGAGCAGATGGAACTCATACAAAAATAAATCAACAACAAGGATTTAATGTTTTATTTATTAAACTAATTGACCATATTCAACATAGTGTTGAATGCTTAGTACATATTACCCTAATTATACAACTAACACCAGTTAATTATCATTACCATCATTACTACTTACATACATTACATGCAGCTGACGCACTATTAGCAAGTAAGATGAATTTTTGCTGAAGCAAGCACACTAATTAAAGCATCATATTTATTTACAGCTAACTTATGGGGGTGAGGCAAGAAAAGTGAGGAGCTCATTTTCCAGTCAAGTCCAATGGTTGGAAAAAAGGATCGGGTAACAGGCCAGGGTGACACATGTTGGTGTCTGTCAAATTGGTTTCTGCCAGCCTCATCACAGGCATGGTCATATTTTATTCTTATCCTGCTCTGACTATTAAAGCGCATGGGAATTCACCCTGCAAGTTAACCTCAAATAGTCCCCACATTATCGTATAAAAATAACCAGCACCCATGGTCCTTTGCTTTATTTCTCTGTTAACTGAAGTTTCTCTGTTTATATAATGTCTGCAACAACTATGCCAATAAAAACAAAAATAAAAAAGATTTTAAAAGTTTAAATGAGGTCTGTGGTGGAAATTCCCAGAGCAGTTTTAAAATAATTTTCTTCCTCAAAACTACATTTGTTGTAAACATATCTACATATCTAAATCGTTACATAATTAGATATAATTTAAAAGAAAAAATAGTTTTCACTACTTGCTGTACAGTTTGCACTACAGGTTACATTGAGTATCTCCATTGGATTAAAAAAAAAGAGTAAAGGAGACAGATACTTACGTGTGCACCTTGCCCTGTTCCTGTTCCCTCTGCACAGATCTGTGTCAGACTCTGAGTTCCTCCTCTCTGCCTGCTCAGCACTCGCATTTGAAATTCCAAAGGACACAGAAGCAGGAGGTGCTTCGATGCACCCTCCTTCTCCTGAAGATCCAAAACCAGACCCTCGTCTCAGCCTGTTGCTGGCTCTCGCTGGCTGATGCGTGCTCAGGGTCAGGGCCAGGGTCATATCAGCACAGCCAAGAGAGGAGGAAGATGACACAGATTTTTGTGATAGCTGGTTAGTGAGAGGCCCCTGATCAAAGCGCTCAGAGTCTGAGGACGTTGATGTTGCTATTGTTGTGGAATGAGGAGATTCTACATTGGGCTCGTCTGATTCGCTCCGGTAGATAGCATCTGTTTCTTGGTATACATCCTCCTCCTCTTCACTTGTACAAAGTGATTCTCCTTGTGATTGAAGGTATTCTTGGAACTCTGTGTTTTGGATATGAGTAAGCTGTGGTTCTAAAGTGTACTCTGTATCGCTCACATCATCCTCGTCGTAGGATCCTGATAAGGATTCTGAGACGTAACCTTTTGGGGATTCTGAAGCGACTGAGTTGTCACTAAAATCGGTGTCCACCTCGGGTTCCATTTTTAGAGCGTCTTGGGTGTTGTCCCCAATATCTTTACTAAACCTGTGGAGGTGGACGATATAAGGATACATTTTAGTATAATTTCAGTTCAGTGCTTAGACCAACCATCATTGTTGATACCCAAGTAAACAAAAATGTTATTCAGCAGCAAAATTATAACAATAATAAATTGATCACCATTACAATGCAGTGTTTAGCGTGAAGCTCAAACTGTTTCAGCACTGGCACACACAACAACTTCCAACGGAATTGATGGAATAAATTCCTCTCCCCAATAGGAAGTGCAGCCTTGCCTCGGCAGTTTCATCAGTGCTGCCATTGCTCTAAATGGAATGGTATGAATATCATCGGGGAAAGGGCATTCACATCCAACAGCATAAGCAAAACAATGGGGTGGCTGTTTTCCGAACGGCTGTTTATATTGCAAAGTTTCTTTCCCACCACTCTTCTCATTCATCACCAAACAAAAATCATTGTGTGTGTGCATTTCCATTTAAGAACTAAATATGAGAGAGAATATGTTTCATACATGGTATAAATACAATATAACCCTCCTATGCCCTATCTTTAAATCAAGTGCTTGTTTTTTAAATCATTGTAATAATACTAAACTAATCGTAAGAATAATTGGACAGTGTGAATTTGAATCATAATACTTCTCTCCAAAAATAGCATGGATGATTGTAGCTCATGAACTATTTATGTGAGTAATGATCTGAGTCATTCTATCCATTCCGAGTAATAATACTGACCAAAACTGCTGTTAGTTACTCTTTTTAACTTACTATTTCCTTATACAAATATGTCAAATTCAACAGTTTTGTTGTTTCAATTGTTTTCAATTTTATGCATAACAATAGAATAATATGTCTCAATATAAGCACCATATACCAAGAAATGATAGCACCTAATGAGCATAAGTTCACTATTTACTCTTAAACAAAGCATTTCTGAACTTCTAACAAATGGGGGCGGGGGTGACAAAAGGCGACATTTATCTGCGGTGAACCAGTTTTATGATTTCATACTCTTCACTTAATTGTTGCTCCTCAACCTAATATGATATAGTAGACAGTATGTGCAGCAAAAAGGGTAGATAAGAGGAGTGT